>JANHFX010003652.1:0-23816 GCA_027560015.1 Chloroceryle amazona | reverse complement strand
ATTGAATATAATTCTTACCCTATTATTTTATAATATTAAAAAAGGAAATGTCCTGCTTATGTTTGAAGCATAGATTTTTCTGCATGATGAATGGAGAGGAGTTTTTTTGATCGATACATTTTAATTATGCTACAAAGGACTGAAAAGCTGAGCTGACATCCCTGGCCTCCCTCTGCCCTCAGCTTGCTACAGAGGACAGGGACATACCGGCCAGTTCAGCATCATCACACAAACTTCTCTTCTCTTGCTTGGCTTCCTCTTCCTTCTTGCATTCTAGAAGACAATTTGCTGAACACCCTTGATTCACCCCAAATCAGAGATGAACTGGTTCCCTATTGGTTTGATCCTTGCCAGGGCTGCAGCAGCCATGGCAATTTGTGTGTCCGAACCCCGTGTTAGTGGGATTCTCCAGCTCCCTCCCCAGCCTATGAAAACATCTGTCTGATGTAGGAGCCTGGCCCCCTTGTCCCAGCAAGCTGTTGGTCCCAGCTGGCCTGGACCATGAAGTCCCCAAAGGCCATTTAACCTCTGGCAGCACCAGCATGAGCAATGTGAGCGCAATCAAAGGGCTCTTTGAATGCTGCACAGCATTTGCATTCAAAAGTCTTCGAAAGGTTTGGGATTTATCTCCATCCTGGGAGGGAGCCTTATTAGTGGCTTTTGGGTACACAGCTCCTGAATAATGAGGACAATCCTGTCTCAGGAAGATAAATCCCAATATAATGATGCCATTTTCTTTCCTTATTGTAACTCCCCATCAGCCCCTCGTTTAACTGCTGTTTTACCCAAAGATTTTGACATCCTGTTTTAGCACAGGAAGGATAATACAATGCTTTTTAATTGCCGCCCAATCTAAAATTAGCCCTTTCTTCTTTGGCTAATGAGCCACCCCACAGTCCTTTGGGGAATGTGGCCGGTTATGTCTCTTTGTCCTCAGGGCCGTGCTGGATCTGCCACTGCTTTTCCGAGTCCTGCTGGGTCCAGCACATCACCCGACCCCGGTAGCAGCAGGTCAAATCCCTCCTTTCCTACCCCTGTCTGCTTCACACGGGAAGAGCAATCAACATGGAAAGGTTTCTGCAGCATTGCAATTTTTCCTACAATTATTGCATGAAAGTGGGTGGCTGAGAGAAACAACCTCACTATAGAAATACTACCTGAAAATAAGTTTTGAGAATATATTTCTGCCATGACAGGTACGGGGAATGTCAGAGCCGGACTAAGTAGGCAAGTGGCTCATAGGTCATTACAAGTTTGAATCGGTTACCAGGGGGATGCAAAGGGAGACAGAGATGGATGTATTGTAAGAAGGTTTTCTGGAGAGGATTTGAGCAATTTCAACTAGCTGCCATGGCTGGGATTGGCTTGAAAGTTTCCTAATGAATTGCTTTGTCAGGAGGAAATTGGGCTGTTGAGTGGAGGAAAACCCAGAATAGAGAAGCAGGCTCTTTCTGTTGAAAATCCACCAGTGAAAAACCTAAATAAAGCTAAAATTCCTTAACCTTTTGGTGCGGATCCCCCAGGAGCTGTAGTTTGCCACTTTGTGTCTGTAATTCTCCTTGGGCCCCCGAGGCAGCAGCAGGTGTAGCCCTGCTCTGCAGAGGAGCAGTGGGGCACAGGGTGGAACGGCGCAACGGTGGGGAGGAAGCTGGGTCTGGAAACCACCACTATGAGGGGATGTGCAGGAGCACAGCCCAGATTCTCCTTCATGTGGGACATCTCCATGACTTTTATCCCCAGGACAACAGGCCTGTGACAAGCACATAGCCAGGCAGCAGCATCCCTGAGCTGAGGGCTCTCGTTTCCCAGGCACTATGCTGCAGCACTCAGATCCCTGCCGAAAAGCTGCGTGTCCCTGAGGAAATTCTGGAGACTAATCTCTCGATCCTAATTTTCCAGTGGTTTGCAATCAGCAGTAGGCAGAAGCCTCTGCCCTGCACGCTGTCCCCATGGGGGTGGGGGGGAGGAGCACCCCCAGATGCTGGACTGGTCTCTGGAAAGGGTATGAATGCTGCAGCACACACCTGCACTCCTGTTTTCCACTCTGATTTGATGTGCTGATTTGATTTTGGGTTTTCCCCATAGATTGGTGTCCCAAGGGAGGAAATTCGGAGCAGCCTTGCAGGGATTCACACCGTTCCTGGGAGTGTTCCTTGGATTCATCAGCGAGGTATGTCCCTCAAAACTAACCAACAGAAGTGCCGTGGTTATCTCTCTTATGTGCATAAATCAGCCAGTCTCACGGGAAAAAAACGTTCCTCAGCCATTACCTGGCTTCTTGTTGCTGTGGTCCAAAGCTTGCTGAACTTTTGGAACCTCTCATATGGGCTTTGTGTGCTTTGGACTGAGGTGGTAGTAGTTGGTTAAATGAAGACCTCTCAGGAGTCTGAACTGCCTTTTGTGTTTATTGAAGCTCTAGTGCTTTCAGATCACTTCAAAGGTCTTATTTTCCTGGTTGTGTCTCCACGCCACGAGAGATGCCTCTTGCCCAGTAATGGCTTTGCTGTGTAGATGCTCACAGGTTGTTTGTGGCACCTCCTTGGTACAAAGGACCCGTAAACCAGTTTAAGCAGTGAGATAACCTCTGTAGCTTGGTGCAGAAGCTAACCAAGCAGGACCCTTGCCCAGCCAGGGCTGCCATTAAAGGGTGTGACATTCACTGCTGCTGTGGGGAGATTGAGGTGGATGCCGTGATCGTGTGTCTGGCTCTGTTCATGACCACTTTGACCCGTCTCTGCTGTGAGCACTGACCCCACCGTGCTGTGCCGTGAGTGTCTGTGACGCCTTTGATACCAGCTGGTGTCTGGACATAAAGGACGATGTTTCTGCCAAAATGAATTGCCTGTGTCCTCCTCACCCCAGAGTGTTTCATATTTAGAGCAGAGTAACTCATGCTGAAGCTGCTGGCGGCTGCAGCATCACCAAGAACTGGATGCCACGGTGCTCCCTCTCCCAATTAGCATGGCCATTAAACCCAAGGCTGGGCTGTGCGGCCCCCTACGAGCCCACAGAGCAGTGGGACATGCAGTGTGACACGTGGTGACAGTAGGGGTTTGGCTGGTGGGGCTGCAGCCAACAAAGAGGGTTTGTAAAGGAGCTGGATGCTGCGACTCTGCTGTCTCATAGTGCTCCTGCCAGGGCTTGGGCCATCAGCAAGTTCTGGGGGGTACATTGTGCCTGTTCCTGCACAACCCCCATGACACTGGGGGCCACCACATCACCAGGGTGAGCAGGACACAGTGGTGATGCAGTTTTCCTAATCCCCAGTAACTTGCAGGTGGGAATGCCAGTACCCAGGGTCCACTTTCCACCTCACCACTCCGCTGAAGGAGCCATAACCTCTGGTTCTCGTGACCCCATGGTGGCATTGATTTGTCCCCAATTTCCACTGGAGCAGGCACGTGGCACTGCTGGAGATCTGCACTCCAGAGTAATAGGCTGGGGCATGCTGCGGGAGGATGAGGAGCAGCCACATGCCAAAGGCACCACCTCGTCCTGCTCACTGGCTGCCAGTGCAGCCCCAAGGACTGGAACAAGGTGTGGTTTTGCAGGCAGCTGCCCTGCTGCAATCCCAGGCAGGAGGGGTTTGGGTTAAGGAGCTGGCAAAAGAAGTTTGTCCTTAGGATGCAGGAGCAACCTGAAGTCTCTTCCTGATTCTTTTCCCCTGTAATGTGATGCCCTTTGAATATTGTACGAATGAATACAGATGGCCTGAAAAAAGAAAACTCATTTATTTATGAGGTTATTTGATTCCCTCTGAAATGCCTCATCTAGCAGCCCCCCTCCATTAGCAGCCCTCTGAAGCTATGCAAGAAAAAGCCATATCTTATTATTTAAATTAATAAAGCAGCTGAAAATTTTTGCTTCATCTTAAAATATGACTATAGAAACTATCTTTCCATGGGCCATTTTTTCCTGTGGTTTTCTTCCTGAATATTCCTAATTATGGCCATAATTAATTTTAACGAGTCACCCACCATCAATTCCACAGTAATTTGTAAGTGTCCTGCACTTTATTTTACAAAAAAATAATTCCAAAGCAGTACCCTCCTCCAGCTGCTTCTTTAATGAAACCTGGGATTACTTAAGGAATTGGCACTTGGCCCCAGCAACGCAAAATTGCCTGGTCCTCAGTCAGAGCTGATGCTGTCTGCCTGTTGATGGATGGCATCATTCAGAGCTTTTATAGGCACAGCGAAAGAGGCCAATCTGTCCAAACTGATAAATCTAAATCTTTTATAATATTTCATCATTCTACCAGACATATGTAGGAAGCCAATGCGATGCTTCATTTTCCTGGGGCAACAGCTCCTCCGAGACCAATGGACAACACCGAAGTCCTTGGACAAACTTTGACCTCTGGAGAAGGAGTTTGGGGAGGTCTGAATGGAGGAGGTGGATGGAGAAAGGAGGAACAGTATTTGCTATGAAGTCTCATCTCCATCTCCATCTCCCTCACCTGGATAATGTCAGGTATCTCTACAAGAAGAGATTTCAGCTGCTTGTAGACACCCAAGAGCATGGGAGCCCTCAGAAGGCACCTCAGACTAAACTTCACCATGTTATTCTCATAAGAGTGAGGAAATTAGGTACAATACAAAAGCCAACAGAGTTGAAGAACAGGGTTGGCAGGTGGGACAAAAGGGGAGAGAGGGATCTGCGGAGCAATCCCACTTCTTTGTGAGGATGGTTGCTGACAGAGCCCCAGTATAGAACCCATTGCCCTGGTGCCACTTTCTGCTGGGACTTGGGGTCACCGCTCGCTCACCAGTGGGTGCAGCAAGGGCTGTCCAGCGACACGCTGCCTTCAGCCATTAGTTTTAATAAAGAGCACAGCAATGTCCTCATTAGAGCCTCGTGGCCGACAGGCAAGGGCTGGAGGCCAGCGAGCGGCTGCATGCTGGCGGGGGCTCGCCGCTGACATTTCAGAGCTAATCAGGCCTTGCTGCCGCTAGCCAGGGGGTTGACACGGAAAACAAAAAAAAAACAGGTAGCAACAAGCTCCTCTGTATTACAGCGTGGCTGTTGGCCAGCTCTCTCCTGTAATTCTTGTGTGAGTGTATCACTGGCGTTCCCCTCCTTTGACTGCCTTTGCAAGTGCAGCCAGAGCCAGAACAAGGTGGCTGCAGAGACTGGGGTTGTGGGAGCAGAATCTGGGATGTGTTCGTCTCTACTCCCATGAGCCCAAGCTTTGGCTATTGCCATCGTGTGCCACTGCTGGGAAAATGAATTTTTCATGCTGGGGTGGTGTTGTGACCCTTCTGAGCACCCTCCTTTGTTTAACTCCTCCAGCCAAGCTGGCAGTGCCCCAGGTCTGGCTGCAGGAGGGGGGCTGTGTTGGTGGAGCTGTGCAGAGCTGTAGGAAGATGGAGTTGGGAGGTATATGGAAAATCCTGACCTCTTATGGCAGCTATGCCAACCATCCCTGTCACAGCCCCAGGAAAAGCACTTATCTCTGGGTCTTAATCTGCAGGAGCTACAAAAAGGATAATATACCTGTCTGGGGAGCACTGGGAGGCTTATCAATGTTTATAAAGAGCAGCATGGAGAGGGACAGGATTCAAAAACCCTGAGCCTGTTGTCAGCATTCAAGAGACTGGCTTGAAAATTGTGAAAACATTGAAATATGGTCTATTTTTTATCTCCTGCTCCCATGCTGATGACTGCACAGGTCATGTTTGCAGAGCACTGTGCAGAAACAAAGTGTTCCCAGTGGTTTCTGAAGGATGTGCTGAGGTTTCTCTGCACCTATGGCCGGTGTCCTGGTGAAGACCTGTGTGTCCTCTTGGGCTATGCATCTGATGCAGGCACCTTGGGATGGTGACAGCCCCAAGATGAGAAATATCCAGATTAACACATCAGGAAATTAGAAGTAAAAAGGGACTCAGTGCCATAATTTTGCTTTAAGTGCTTGATTTCCATTGCATTTGATGGGCATCAGAGTGCCAAGCAGACATCTGGGTGGCAGCGTGACCTCTGAGCACAGGGCAGGGCACACATTAGCATCATGAGCAAGGAAAATGGGGAAGGGCAGATATTAAAAGCATTCAACTGACTGAGAAGCCCATGAGGACGTAAAAGACACTCGCCCTTTACATATGGAAGGTTTAGCGATGATACGACGAAACCGTGAAATAAATGTTTCCTCTTTTCTGCAACTTGAAATGATGAAATACAGGCTGACCAGCAGCTACAGCAACCGATTTATCCTCCAATTTACTGCTTTCACTTCCAGCCTGGCCCCAAGAGCCTGGCTCCTTTTGTACCATTTTGCCATTAGTGGGCTTTATTTGTGGCTGGGAGCTTTGTACTCACAAAGCAAATCCCGCCTTTGCTCCTAAACCATCCTGTCCGGGCACTGCTCCAAGCCCCTGCACCGAGGCTGGGGAGAGCTTCTCTGCTTGGCTGGGCAGTGCCAGAAGGTATGAAAACTGGGGTTCTGCCAGATTATGATGCCAGAAGAGGGGGGTTGAGCTGTGGGAAGCTTAACATCACACAGCTATAACAGGAACAGGTCAAGGAGACCAACTGTGTCTAGCGGTGCCTCAGTTTCCCCATCCTGTTTCCCCCCCTTGGGAACACTGTGGGGTGAGGAGCGGTGCAAGAGGCTCAGAGACCCCATGCTCTGGCATGGCCACCCAGGAGAGACCCTGGTGGTCCAGGGGACCCCAGGCACACCTTGGGCTGCCCGCCAGAGCAAGAAGCAGTCCTGGCTTTTGGACAAGCTCAGTTTTCCAAAACACTCCAGTGAGATTTGCTGGAGGTGCCAAACCTACCTCTAAACATCATTTTCCAGCCTCTGCCCGTCTGGGATCTTCTGTGGCTTTCTCTGGCCTCATTCCCTGTCCTCCCAGTCCCCAAAGAACAAACCCAGTTGAAGTTGCCTTGTGCTTGACTGAAGGCATTTGATCACTGTCTCAGCGTGATGGAAATACGAGCTACTCCTGTGCCAGTCAGGACACACTCTTCTTGCATGGACGAAGATGAGCAAGGAGCCATCCGAGCATGAAATAGTTGTCAGGCTTCCAGAGGGTCACAAGATATATGGATTATGAAGCAGAGACTCCCACAGATCTCAGATTATCAAATATAAAGACTGCAGGAGAAGATTGCTTCAACGTGTTAGATCGCAGGAGTGTTGTCCTGAATTCAGAGCTGGGCTGAAGCCCCAGCCCAGGGGCTGGCTGAGCCCCTGGGACTCTTGCTCATAAGCTTTGGGTTCACCCAAATTTATCCATCCCTGTACAAAGCATCTCAGTTGTCAGAATTATCTTGTGCCTGTTTCTGTCTCCAGCTCACAGGGATGGGCAGGTTTTGCACAGGGGTGTGCTATGTGGAGCAGAAGCCTTCTAAAGGTTAGAGCACTTGGAGATGGGGATTAAACAGGACACTTCAGGCAGGTTGAACAGAAACTAATAGGATTAGCTGCATTAGGTTTGACATCGGTGGGAACTGTTTCGTGCGTGAGGATCAAGTGCTGTTAGGAGAACAGGCAGTTGCTGGGGGGAAGCCCAGCAGCGTAATGGCAAACCCCGGGGGGCTGTCAGGGATGGGGAGCCCCTGCATGCTGGAGATGCTTTTGCTGGCAGGAGTACACTGCTTTGTCCTTGAACCTCTTTCCTAAGCCCTAGAGATGACAATGAGTAGTGATGCCAGCCATGGGTGTTAGTGCTTAGAGGCTGAGGAGGGCTTGCTGGTGTTTTGCCTGAGGTGGGTTTTATCATGAGCTACAATGTGTAATGGCCTCTTATAGGTGATCATTGCACCATTCCCATTATCCAGGCTATAGGGGATGCAGTTGATCCTCCCTGTTCTTGTGTCTTGGTGCCCTATGTGCATCACCAGCAGCTGGGAGCAGGGCTGTGGCCAGGAAAGCCCTGGCTCACCAGACTGCTTTCCACCAGGTGAGCTGAGCCACTAACATAGATGATGACTGCGAGATGCCATGGGAACAGTGCCTGGTGATCCAGGAGGTGCCTTCCAGCTCCGGGTCCCTATGTCCCTGCTGGCCAAAGCCTGAGGTCACCCCCATGCAGTCCCAGGTTTAGGGGAAATGGAGAAAAGTCTGAGTTTAAGCCAAGGAGCCAGCAGAGAGGCGCAGATGTGCCCCCCTCTCAGTGTTTCTGCTCTGACAGTGCCTCCACCTCCTCTTTATGTCTCCAGCCCCCCAAGCTGCCCCTAAACCCAGGGAGTTTCACTGATACATTCCTACAGCTCCTGAACAAGACTGTTCATTAAACCCATCCCTTATAGAGACCAGGGCCACACACCATTCTCCAGCTCGGTACACATCTTCTTATTCTTCACTTTCACTACTGCCCACCAGTTATTCTCCCCCAAAGCCCAGGCTCAGCCCAATTAGAATTAATTGCAAGAGTCAGACATCAGCTGCTTTTATGTAACGCTCCTGTGTAATTCCATTTACTTGTTTCCGCTCCCCCGCTAATTTATTCACTCCAGGTTTGTTTAAATCAGCCCAATCTTTTTTCTTTTTTTTTTTTTCCTTTTTTCCACTTTTTTTCTTTTTTCCACAAGGTCTCTTTGTCAACCATGTTCCTCATCCAAGGACTTGGCATTCCCCGGGTAGCCGGGGTGAACAGGAGCGAGCCCCAGGGGACTGTAACAGCGGGGCGAGTGCCTTTGCGTGGGTTTCACTGTGCTGAGTGCTGCTCCTGACTTGCCTCCTTCCCTAATTACTTCTATTTGACTGTTTTCTTTCTTCTACTGCTTCATCAGAGACAAGCTAGACTGTTGAAAGAGACCCCCTTGCAGCATTACCATAGATATTTTAATTTTTTTCAAAGATATATTGCGAAGGAGAAAGGCCTACCTCTCTCTTACAGCACTCCTTCAAATAGAAGATGCCTCTTCATTTAGCTCTTGTGTTGACAGGGCTCAAATTAAGACACAATTCAGGCAGCTCTCAGAGCAAGAGATGCGCGAGTCCTCCTGAGCAGGCGGCAGAGCTGGTGGGGAATCCAGTATCCCAAATTCCTGCAGAACTTGATGGATAATTCCCTTGGGCTTCATCTTCATATCATGGTTAACCCCACCCGCCAGCAAACACCCTGAGCAGAGTTAGACGTGGGCTATCCATCACTGAGCTGTAAGAGTGGCTTTTGCAATACCTAGGCCCTGCAAGAAGAGCTATGGAGGTATTAAGGTCAAAAAATCACCTTATTTGCTTATTGATTTCCAGTAAAATCTAATAATTAGAAAAATAGCCCTGCCAGCTTGTGTGTGCCATGCTTACAAAGGAAGGAGGTGAAATCATTCAGAGGATGACAGCGTTTCAATACTCACCCTGTAGCTTCTCTGGGCAGACAAAGTCTCCTGGCAGCTGGCATTAGCCTGTGTCTCTAGGGACAGAGCAGAGAGCACCAGTGCTGGGAACTCAGGGCGTCCCTGCAGCATGTGCAGGGACAGGAAAGAACTTCTGTGAAGACAGGGATGCCACAGATGGGACCATGAGGCCAGTGCTGCAGCATGGGTATCAGTCCCCAGGGCTAGCTGTCATGACATTACAAGCCCATACGTGATCTCATTTCTGCCAGCATCACCCACAGCTCCTGTTTGCACTGGCTGGGAGATGCTACTATGAAAATAGCTGGTGCTGTGTCTCTAAGCATGTAGGACGAGGCTGATCCTGCTGTGAAAGGATTGTCCCCATGGCCAGTGACAGCACAGCAGTGAAGGTGACACTGCTGAGGATCAGAATGTGAATAAACAGAGTATTTTGTGCTCTGCAGGTTCCTAATATAGTGCCTTCTACCACTTGTAAATAGCACACTTAAATAACAGTTTATCAAAACCAAGTCACGGGGAATTATCTGAAATCAGCCTGTGTGATGAAAGGCATCTGAGCTGGGGGGCTGCATCCTGCATGGGAGCCTGGGAGCTGAGAAATAACAGCAGCATTGAAGTCAAAATGAGTTTGCTGCAGCTTGCTGCTGTTCTGCCTCTCGGACTGAGCAAACCACCCCTGAGCTCCTGGCATCCCAGTGCCAGGCACAGGGATGTCTGTGACCCACAGCTTTGCATGCTTGACACATGATCCGCAAAGTAATTGGGAGGTTTTTGAAAGTGACCTGATATTTTACTGTTGGAAAATCAAACTTTGAAATATTCTCACCCCAAACAGCTCATCATTTGCTTTCTCCCTGCTTCCCAACCTTGCTTGCCTCTTCTTGTTGCCCTGCACTACCTGTCCTCACAGCTGCCCTGTTGCATTTCCTCTGTTGACCTGTTTGCTCCTCCATGTCTAAGATAGGTAAAGAAGCATTAATTGCTGGAGTGCATTGCGCTGGCCAGAGGTTTTGGGAATCTCCCAAAGCTGACACTCCAGTGTGGCCATGTAGAAAGTGCAGGACTCCACGTTAGCCCAGGCAGGGCAGGCATCACCACCTCCAGTGACGATGGGCACCCTCCTTGGCCTCCAGAAACTGTCTGTCCTGATTGGTAAGGAGTGTAAAGAGATAAATCAACGTGGCTGAATAACAGACAGATGGGTTCACCGTCCCACAGTGGTTGACCACTCCCACAGTGGTTTCACGCTGCGGGACAAGGACCATGTCTCATTCAGCACATGTGCCATGCTCAGCCCCAGCCAGCAGTCCCCAGCATCTCAAGGCTCACTGTGTGCCTTTGGTTTTTATCAAAGGAGCAATAACTGGAGAAGAGAACTGGTAGAGGCTCTGCCCGGCAGCCAGGCATGTTCTGGTGTAGGAGCAGAGTCATTTGTAGAGGAGACAGGCTCTGTGCACAGAACGCACCGGGGAAGGGACACTCTGCTCCTCTCAGCTTGAGTTAACTCTGGTGTGGGTCAGGAGCTATAACTTCATCTTGCCAAGTCTCGCCGATTAGCATTCTGCTCCAGTCTGGGTTTCATAAGCTGGTCTGACTTTGGAAGATAAAAAAGTAATAACACTGCCCTCTATTATTTATTAGCAGCTTTTATGTCTCCCAGCAAAAAAGTCCTTCCTCCCCCCTGGGTTCCTTGCTGGGCGGCTCCAAACAAGGTATGATGCTGTCACTCTGCAGCCCCAATCACCCAGCGTTTCACAAGGCTCCAGAAAACCCAGTTTGTGTCTCAGGAGTTATGTTCCAGACAGGGTGGGCACATGTTTGGCTCCTGTCCTGCCTTCTTGGATGTTGAGGCTGGCCACGTGCTCTAGCTCCAGGCAGCCTGGGACACTTCCCTGAACCTGGTAGGGGAAAGCATGGCAATGGGGTCCCCATGAAAGCATTTACCTTCTGCCCCAGTTTCAGGGATGTTAAGCTCTTGCATTTAAAACTATTTTGCCTCCAGAGTCTAAACAGAGTACTCCAAACGAGGCAGGTGTTCGTTGTTCAGCCTGGGCTGCGTGGGTGTCTCAGATGATGATGATCTGTTCTGGATCCTTGGGGGTCCTGTGGATGATTTTTGAATTGATAACAGTACCTGGTGTCCCAGACAAGTTTTCCTGGGGTGTTTGTCCCACCTGAGAGCTGTGCCCAGTGTGCCCCTCTTTGGGCTCAGCCCAGGTACTCGATCTGCCTGGTGCAGCACCAACGTCCCTGCATTGCCCGTGGTTTGTGTTGACTGTATCGACTGAATTAATTACAGCTGAGGTTCAATATTGAAATTACTCAGAACTCTGGATAGACAAGCGGAATCAATTAATTAGTGAGAGCCAAAGCTGGACGAACAGCAAAGGGATGTTGCACCCTCAGAGAGGAAGCAGAGCAGCTGCCCTTCATTGGAGATCAGCCCCACAGGGCACATTTAAATCAGTCTTTGTGGTTTTGCCTGATGCTGTATCTTTATTTTAGCCCTAACAGCTCAAACCCAGTAAGTACCTAATTTAACCTCTGGTGCTTGATGAGGCTGAGGTGGCTTCTGGACAGCACCATGGCACATGCTGTGGGGGCCATGGAACTCAAGGTGGAGGGAGGTCTTGACTCCTGTCTATGATGCTTCTGAGCCCCAAAAGTGGATGTGAATAACAGCAATAAAACCATATCGCTAGGCAATATGAAGATGTAGGACTGGGGTTAACATATGGATAAGAGCCGTTGGTGTTCAGCATTAAGCTTCCTGGGGTTTCTGTCAAGGAAAAGCTCTCTCTAACATGTGAATGCCGTGTTCATCTTGCTTACTGCAGCATAACCTCGCCGTGATGCTGGGAATTAAATGACTTTCCAATTCTCTTCAACTCCAGGTATGTCTCTGCTAGGAGGCATGAGGCAGGAGTTTGGCTCTGCTGGCAGTGTGCTTGTGCACAGCTCCTGGGCATTCTAAAACTATGGGCTTTAAAATCCATCACCTTTTCACCATCCCTGCTCTAGCTCTAGAAGGGGCAATACCTTTGTACATGCAAGTGTTTGGCTAAAGAATTACTGGGGATTTGCTGGAGAAGCACCTGGAGGGCAGGTTTTGCTGGGGCGTAGTTGGCTGCTTGCAGGTGGCAGGGGGTGGCATTGCTATAGCAATTGTCACCTGGGAAACAGAGAGGTACAGAAATGCCAGAGCAGCAGTATTCTCTCACATTTCTCAAGTAGGTTGGTTCAGTTTGGCATCCAGCCCTGCTGTGGATGCTCAGAGTAGAGCCCAAAAGTAAACCCATCTCCATGCCCCATCCTTGCATGGCATGTGGATGGCACAAGCCACCCTGTGGCAGATGGCCACCATGGCCCATCAGGTGTCCCTTGTAGGAGTAGAAGAGGCTCGGGACCGAATGGGATGAGCTATGCCTGAGGTAAAAGATCCCAAAGTGGAGAAGGCTGAACCCCTGCTGAAGTCAAGACTTCATCTCCTTTCCAAACGGAGCCTCATGCTTTGGACCAAAAGGCTCTTTCCCTTCTCCTGACATTCCAGGAACAGAAATTTTCCAACCTGCACGGGAATAGCTCCTAAACTGTCAACATGTCTCTCGCTTAAATAAGATCTTCACAGTGATGCTCTTTGGACCCTTGCAGGTTTTTTTATTTAGTTGGTTTAGTTTAAGATTAATCAGAAATGGGGAAAGAGCCAGAGACACACAAAAGAGGCTGTAAATAATTCTGAGTGATTGAGAGCATCATGATTAATGGGATCTGCTGATGCCATTGGGGTGGAAGCAGCCTTCCAAAAAATAGATTTATGTTAAACGGAAAAATACAATAATGTCATTCACAACAGGAGAAAACATGTGGTGGAAGGACCTGCCTTCAACAGTCGTCAAATATAATTTAGGCTCACAATGAACAAAACTTAACTTCCCTAAGCTATGTGTGTCCTGATTCTAAATTCCTTCATTAGATTTGATTATCTTCAGTCCTCCCCAAGTGTAATATATTATTTCTTACAGAATTCACCATGCTTCATATCAGGCATGGTTTAATATTTCATACAGTTCATTAAATAACACATTCAGTTCAGCTCACAATGCCTTATTCATAATCCTGTATACATCCCTGTGAAACCAGAGAAACAACAAAAAAATTGCTGTACTGGGGAAACGGAAGAGTGAAGTGAAATTGTTCTATAGAAGGACCCTTTGCAATCCTGACAATTAAAGGTGTTTTGCAAAAAGAGAGGGAGAAAAGACGGTCCCGTCTGTGTTCCTGTCTGCTGCATGGGTGGGAGAAGTGTGACCAAGGGGCACGATGTCTCAGCAGAGGATGTCTGGATTTTGCTTCTGGTCTGGTCACACTGAGCAGGTTTATGCCTCCCTCCTTCAGCGCTCTGGGCACGAACTGGAGAGAGCCACCTCCTGTCTCATGCTGACCTCGCAGGTTTGATTAAAGCCATAAATATGTGTCGCCCTTGTACTGCAAGCGAGGAAGATGGTGAACTGATATCCAGGCTTGCTCCAGGGATGTGGTCAGCAAAGGCTTTTTACAGGCTCTGGGTAGTTTGAGGGGCCTGACTTCAGTCTGGGGTAGCAGACTGAAGCGACGTGACCGAGCCACACCGCCGCAGGGCACTCTGTCTGCCTTCATCAGCATGCCGAGTTTGCATCCCGCTTCCCTGAACTTTAGCTTGGGGACAGCTCATCCACAGCTTCTCACCGGGAACGTGTCGTCACTCGACGCCCCTGTGCAATGCAGGGTGTGTGGGGGCCGATGCGCAGGCCGAGACGGAGGAGTGAGGAAGTGGCAGGACCCGGATGGAGACCAGAGGAAATGCCGCATGAACAACGGCTGGGAGTCCGGATGCTCTGAGGCCGATGGAGAAACTTTTTGTGGAAGTACTATCCCCCGGGGCTGGGGTTATAAAAGCCCATGTGCTATAAGTAGAATTCTCAAGGGTATAAAAGTCAGTGTGCTTCAATAAAGCTGATTCGGGTTGCACCTTCAGCTGGGGGCTGTGCCTTCGTATGCCGCAGGGGTGCACCGGCAGCCCTGCGAAGCTGGCGGAAGCGGGACCATTGGCTGCACTGTTGCAAGCCTTTGCTCAGTGGTTTGTGCTCTAAAGCTCATGTGTGGATCCATCTGAAACAGAGCAGCAAAACTTAAAGGCTTTCTCGCAGGCTTCTCTCACAAGGCAGTTTCCTTGATTTCAGGGCAGGACTTTGGCAGGAGGAGACCAAGGGAAAATAATTCGCTCCAAGCACAAGAAACTTCTTTTGGCAGGAAATTAGAAATATCCAGCAGTGCATGGAAATTCCTTCCCTGCTCCAGAACATGGCAAAATACTGCAAATATCTCCAGGGAGGCTGAATCTAGTCAATCTGCAAGGACACCGTCTGATGAGCGAAGGCTACTCTGTGGCAGAGTCTATTATTTCTTCATGTGATTAAAATTAATAATTTATACAGGGACAAAGTAACTTCCTCATAATTTCTTGTGAGCTGCGAGTCCTCCTTGGCAGCACCGGGGATGCCGGAGGAGACCCAAGGAAGAAATAATGGTAATGGACGAAGATGCCCCTGTGAAGGGCAGAGTGAGCAGCCCTCATCCTCCTGCTATGTGTGGCACCTGCTGCCCCTTGAACGTAGGAGCTCTGTGCTGGGAGCAGACAGTCACCCAGCAATAAATATCTCTAGCTAAACAGTGCATACCAAATGAAGATATACCTTATTCCCAGTCCTCGAGAGCTGGAAATATCATCTGCTCTTCCGTACCAGCATTGTTCTGTCCCTTTCAGGAAGAGCCCGTGGAGTGCCAGAGCTTAGGAAGGAGGACCTCAGGGGATGCATCATTCAAAGGCCAGGGAGCAGCAGCGCACCGGGCTGGGACTGACTGTCTGTGCTACTCACCGGTGTGTTCTTGGGCATGTCTCTCCGCTCCTGCATCTCTTTTTCTCCTCCAAGCCCTGCTTTCTCTATTTAGGCACAAGCTGTCAAGGCGAGGATGGCCTTGTTCACTGTGTCGCACTCAGCAGACGGGGAGCCCGACTCTGACTCTGCAGAGGCCTCCGGTTGCCACTCCCCTGCCACCCTTCCCGATGGCAGCACGCCAGTGCGCCAGCCACGGACAAGCCCTATACTGCAAATACTGCAAAAATGCTGGGTTGGAGCTGTTTGCTTATACGCATCTTCACGCTCGATTGTTCTCATCCCTTTGGAAAGGGAACCTGTGTTCAATGCTAGTGCAAAAGTAGTCCGGAGTGGCTGTATTTGGACCTCAGAGCCCATCTGCACCAATCACACCGGCCCTCCAGGTAGAAGGGCAGAGAGAACATCGAACGATGGAGCCACCAGCAGGGAACTCTTTGCAGAAGCAGCAGTTTTGTTAACATTGCCCAGGCCCCAGTCCTCTCCACACTCCCACCTGGTGCTCAATTTGCCACGGCAGTTTGGCCCTGAAGGCCAAAGGCGCTGAACATGGGTGAGCAAGGCAGGCTCCGCGGGCCCAGCAACACAGCTGTGGGTGATTCTCCTTGCCCACATCACCCTGGATGGTGACAAGTCCCTAGGGTGCATCCTACGTGTCCTCATTGTCATCAGTGACACTTTGCTCAAGCATTGGCTTTACACAAGTGTGTCCTTGCTGATGTCATCCTGCATCTCCTCCTCCCTTTGCAGCCACTTGTAACCCTGGTCCCAAATGCCAGAAGGTGTTTGGTGTTGGGTCTCTATAGAGATGAAAGCTTCCCCCAGTGTTTGGCATACCCAAGGGTTAGGAATGGGAAATTTGGACTTGAGTGTTTCAAATGGTAGCAGGTGGGTTTAGTTCCAAACTTTCTTGCTTTTATTTTTTCCAGCACAATAATCCTGCCTCCATCAGTGGGATGGATTTTCTGCCTTTTTTCCTTTTCCTCCTCCCACCCAATTTGCTAGCACAGAAGAATTACAAGAACAGAAGGTGAAGCTATATCTTCCTCCTTTATTTTTATTTTATTTTTTTTGGCATCCATCCCTTGCTCTTTTGCCAAGCCACTCTGACTCCTCTTCCCAGCGCCCACACTGCCTGCCCAGCATGGGGGACGCATGGTGCCATGCGTGGTGGCCATCAGTTCTTCCATGGCATGAGGAGGGGGTGTCAGAAATACCAACCTGAAACACAGGGGAAGCACCCGTGTGGGCTTGGATCACCACCTGATGATGATCTGCTGAGTCAGCAGCTGAGCTGTAGCCAGCAGGTGGGAAAGGCTTGTCTTTATGGGTGGAAGACCATGGGAGAGCCTTGGACCTTCCCACCTACATCCCCATTCCTTGCCCAAAAGCCATTCAGGTTGTCTCATCATCCTTCCCATGTTTCTTTGAAGCCTTCCCAGCTCTACTACACCCCTTTTTACCTGTGCAGAGTTCAGCATGTAGGTGCACAGGGGACTTATAGAGCAACAGCATGATTGTTTCTGTTTTGCTCTCTGTTCTTCTCTGAGTAATCCCTAACATTCAAGATGCTGCTTTTTTTCTTCTTCTTCTTTTTTTTACCTCTGTTGAGCATTGAGCTGATGTTTTTGGAGAACTAGCTATTATAACCCTGAGATCTTCTTCATGAAAGTTAATAGTCAGCTTAGAGCCCATCATTTTATTTCTGAAGTTGGGAATGGTTTCTCCCACATGCACCGCTATTTATCCACACTGAATTTCTCCTGTCATTTTCTTGGCCAGTCACTCATCACAAGGTCCTTCTGCAGTTCCTCACAGTCAGCCCTTGTCCTTAATATCCTAAATAATTTGGGAGCATCAACAACAGCTGTCATTTCACCCTCTACTCCCTTCCTCTCCTGTTCCACTCAGCCTACACGCAGGGTCTTGGAGAAATTTTGGGGAAACCCCTGGACCCATGGGAAAACTGTGACCCATGGAAGGAGATGGGAGAGAAGAGCCCTTACAGCTGCTCATGGTCCCTGTGGGCATCAAGTGACTGAGAGAAGTGGAGATGGGCTCCAGGCAATGCAGCCAAAAAATACCCGCAGAGACATCTTCTTTTGGTACATTGCCCCCGAGATTTATTGGGAAATGGGACTGAAGGGCCTTAAATGACCATAAGGGGTAAAAACTTCCGGTAGAGGAGGGGCCGTGGTTTTCCTGCACAAGCAGATGCTCGGCAGAATCGATACTCCCCAGGGAATTGTTCCAGAAGGTGGATGGAATAAAGTGATTCACAGTATTAAAAAAAATAAAATAAAAGAGAGACATCAGAGCTCCTGGAAGCTGTTCAGTTGGCATCGTGAGGTCTGCGAATAACAGACGCCCAAGGGAACTAATGTTTTAAGCCAAAGCAAATTGGGAAACAGGACAGCCTTGAGGGGGAAAAAACCCACAGTGCCAGATTTTGGATTATGCTGCACATCAATGCTAAAAAAGACAACACACATGTTGCAAATGTACAGCCGAGGAACATGTTTTATAAGCGTATTCCTAATGTGATGTGTGCTTTGCTCGTTCTTATTATTGTTAATGACTATCTATAGCTTCTCCTTTAGCTCTTCCTCATGCTCTTCCCCGTTCCACTGTGGGATTTAATGGGCCAGTGGAAACATGTGATCCAGGTTTTGTTAAACAGCTTAAAAATTTCCCAGCTGAACATATTGGCCGTTTTGAGGGTCTGCCTTGAGCTCACAAAGCTCACATTGCAGAGCAGTAGTATCCAGGGTGGAATGAACCCATTCGTTCCCAGTACTGGCATCTAAAAGGGAGGGCTGGAGAAGCACCTTCCATCTGGACAGTCTTGGCACAGGCTTTATTTGACCAGTAAGGCTGTGCACAAGGGTTCAGTCTGTCCAGAAGAACTTCTGAAAATGATGCTCTGAGCCCCTGCAGAGGTAGGAGAGTGTGTTTTCCTTCTGCTAACCAAAATCAAGTCACTCTGTTCCATTTTATCCCTACAAATAAGCCCAGAGGAATCCCTGGGAACTTGGTGATCAATAACCTTTTGTCTGGGAAGGGAAGAAATATTCCTCCCCTTCCTCCTCCCTAAATCCAGCCTCCGTACTCTCTGCATTTCGATGTGAAATGATGAGGAGCAAGTCACCTCCTTCAAGGAGGCTCATGGGAGACCACCTCACTCTTGACAGCTACCTGACAGGAGGCTGGATCCAGGTGGGGTCAGTCTCGTCTCCCAAGGAAAAAGCGATAGGACAAGAGGAAATGACCAGGGGAGGTTTAGGTTGGAGCTGAGGAACAATTTCTTCCCCTCCAGAGTTGTCAAGGCCTGTCCCAGTCTGCCCAGGGCAGTAGTAGAGTCCCCGTCCCTGGAAATGTTTCAAAGCTGTGGAGATCTGTTGCTCAGGGACATGGTTTAGTGGTGCCCTGGCAGTGCTGGGGGAATGGTTGGACTTGATGATTTTAAAGGTCTTTTCCAACCCAAATGATTCTGTGATTCTGCCTCTGTGTCTACCTTTTCCACTTGGAGCCTAGAGATGTTCTGGGTGATTTGCAGACCAAACTAAAGGGGTTTGGTGGTTCTGGTTCCTAAGAGCCAATGCATGAGCCATTGGCTAGTGGTAGTGAGAGTACCTCAAGGAGCAGGCTCTTGGCTGGCCATGGGCAGGGTTTTGCAGGCAGGATGATGAGTTTCCATTGGCTTGGCCATGAGCTGTGAGGTTCTCATGTGATGCAGAGGAAAGGTGCCTGAGAGGAGATGGAGCAGAGTAAAAGGGACAGAGCAACTCCAAGCTGAGTGTCCATGGTGGATAGCAAAAACATGATTAGATTTCAGATTCTACCCCAAATCTCTAGTGCCTCCAATTTTCAGCACACTACAGAGGACCCCCTCAAGAAACACCGCTCTTCCTAGCACTGCAGGAAGGCAGCCTGGGCAGCCACCTCATCCCAGTACATCCCGGGAGGGGGGCGAGGAGCTGGGCTGGAGCTGGGTGCCAAGTGGGGGGTGGCACAGAGGGGACGGAAGCACAGCTCACCCCCATCCCCTGACTCATGGCGGGTCCCCGCGATGCCTTAGGGCTCAGTGTGACAGCTCGGCTGCCTGCAGTCGTCTATAGCAACTGAACCACCTTGGAAGGCTGCACTGCCTGTGTGGGCTTGAAATTATGTGGTTGTTTTTGTTCCCTCTTGGAAAAAAAAAAAAAAAAAGACAATCTGATTTGTATGTAACTCTGAATAAATTCCTTGTTAACCTTTACAACCATCTGGAGGGAGAGTCACTCCTTGCTGCAGAGCGCACCGTGGCTGTAGGAGGGAGTGATGCTTCTGCCAGCAGCTTCTGCAGGAGCTGGTGTGGAGGGAGCTGGAGGGACCGTGCTGGGCAGGAGCCAAGAGCTGAGAGCCTTGACTCAGCCCAGGCAGAGTTAGAAGGTGGAGGATGTTGGGGTTTGAAGTGTCCTGGGGCTGTCAGGAGCCAGCTGCTGTGGTGGCCTGTCTCTTTCATTCCCAGCCCTGGGCACAGGAGAACAGCTTCACACTGCTTGTCTTAAGTAGGAACAGAGATGGGAACCGCCTTTCTGGGAAGCCCCAAGCTGACGTGCTGGGGGGCTTTATTTACTGCTTGGGTCACACTGACCCAACACCACACTCTCTGCTTACCCCTAGCTCTGCTGAAGAACTGAGCTTTGGGGTTTGCATTTAAGGGCTGAGGTTCCAGGTCTGCTCTGGGATCTCATGTCACATGGGAGGAAACAAACCTAAAGGTCCATCTGATCCATCCATGGTCCCCAGGAGTGTGATTCACCTTGACAAAGACATCTCCCTCTTTAGATATCTCCCTCCTTAGGTTTCTCTGCCTTGGAGCAGTCCCCTGATACACAGAGCATTTGTTTGCCTCCAAGAGCTTCTTGCAGAGTGTCATCTACCAGCACTGTGTCTGGTGGTCAGTATCTGCCGTACTTGCTATTTTGTTGACTTTCTGGGCTGACAGGACTGGAAAGTTTATCACCGCTCAGCCAGAACTGCAGCATCCATCCAGGTAGTGACCTTCTGCATGAGCCTGGTGCACCCCTCGCTAAGTATGGTTGGTACCGTCTCATCCCACAGTTGGCTCAACACCTGCATTTTCCCCCCAGGTAGGTGACAGCTCTTGAAATCCTGCATATGGACTCCTCCTGGCTGGGCTTGCATCCCAGGTGCAGCATTCCCCAGGTACACAGGGTGAACCAGCAGCTCCTAACCATGATGCTACAGCATAGGTCCCACACAACCCGCCAGAGTCTGGATGCAGACACTTTCTGGGCATATATCTAGCTCCTAAAGCTGTCTCAGTCATTCACAGCTGACTATGTCAGGCGAGAGGAAAAGACTGCTTCTCCCTGGCATTTTGGGGTAGCAAGGAGCTTGGGAGGGGAGCAGAGGGAAGCTGCCCATGCCATCGCTGTGGGGGATTCTCTGGTATGCGGATTTCCAGCAGCTCCTCTAGGATGTATGTGCACTGGGTTGGATTTTTGTCTGCCCAAAAACCTCAGAGCACTTCCCAAAGCATCACGGTCACAGTAATTCACTTTAAAAAAGACCCCCGAGGCAGCTCTGCTTGGCAAGGAGGGATGAGCAGAGGGGAGAGGGGATGCTGGATGCTGCCAGAGGCAGTCCCGCGGCAGCCCGGACAGTGGGCTGGATGACAGTTCTCACAGATGCGAAAGAGAAGGGGAAGCGCCAGCCAAAATAAACACAGTGCAACTTCATGTTCTTTCTTTCTTTCACTGCTCCTTTTAAAATTTATAAATATTTGGAAAACTTTCCAAAGGGAGGGGAAGACCAGCAAGATGCACATCAGTGACTCAATGAAGTGTCACTCTGTTCATTAAGAAAGAAGGAAATCAAATAATTACTGGAATTAATAAAGAAGAACCTTTTGGTTGACTAGGAGAGGGGGAGGATGCACTTTAAACAGGTCAGATATAACAACAGCATGGCTGGTTATAACCATGCCATGCTGAGCTCTGTCTGAAGGTCTTAATTATAAGCAGCTCACAAAAAGCCAACAAGAAAAGGAATTTACAACACAAAAGAAATAAATTAGATCTCAGATGCCTCTATACATATTTAATCGTTGGGATGCTGATGAAGAGGAATCTTTATTATTAGCTGCCATGATCCAGCTTTGCTCGCAGAGGGTTCTGGGGCAGGCTCTGTGCCTGGCCGCCAGCAGATTTGGCCAGCAGAGAGGATGCCGCTGTGGTGCATAGCTCTTGAGGCACGGCCACCAGCCAGAGAGGAGAAAAAACCCACCTTTGGGTCTGGGAACTCAGCTGGAATGGCAACGGGATCAGGCTCCTCCTTGGAGAGCTCTACAAGCTTGATGGCTTGGTTGTCAGGGGTGCTGGGGGTCAGTGGGATGCTAGGTCCAAAGAGTATCTAAAGCCATGCAGGGAGGGCACCCAAAAACCCTGGTTGAGCCCTCGGCTGCCATCAAGCACAGCAGATTATTCCAACCCTCTTTCATTTCTAAGCCAGTCTCACTGAGTCCTCTCTGAACTCGTTTTGCCACCTTAGCTCTGATAACAGAAAAGATTATATGCCTTTATCCCACAGCAAGTTCTGACTCTCCTGAACCTTCTTCTCACGCATTGATCTCCCGCGCCCTCCTGGGTAACTGCTTCTACTGTATCTTTTTAAGGCTGCGTTTAGATATTATCTCTCTCTGCTTCTGTTTGCGTTTGCGTAGCGCATCCTCATTAATTAGGATGTCTTGTTGGACAGAGTGTAGTCTTCAGGGAGTTCCTCTAGTGATTTGTTTACAGATGTCAGGTTAGCAATAAATTGGGAGAAATAATTGACCTTTCCTGTAAGACTTTGCTAATCCTGTTTCTTCTTAACTGTTTCCAATTTTTAGTGTACTGCGGTGTTTTTCTTAATCAATTGTTCAGACTGTGAGAACATTAAGGGAGATGTGATGAGGAACACGTCGTGGTGATGCAATTTTAATGATTCATTCTCTGTTTCTCATTAATTCATTGCATTTCATGTTTCTTCCAGTGCTGACTTGGGAAGTTTTTAAGACTTTAAATAGTTTTGGCTTGTTGGTTTTGGTTGTGTTTTTTTCACAACAGTTACCTTAGCCTTCTTGGTACGAGGTGTGCTGCTGTAGCAGGCTGTGGGCAGGGTGCGCTCAGCAGGCACAAGGCAGGTGTGGAGCAAAGAGCTGGTCCCAACCTTCAGGACCTGATGTTGTGCCAGCACAGTTTCCAGCTAACGCACAAGGAGAACAGTCAGCAGAACATTTCTATTAAAAACTGTTACTTTTAAACAAGTTAATTTCCCTCATGAATCAAGCCACTGTAAGGAGAAATCCCATGTGGCAGGCTAAGTATAATTGTGATACTCTCATTAGAAGTGCATAGACTGAGATTTTTTCTTTCCTTTTTTTTTCCTATAACTGAAGAATTTAAACTTTTGGAAGTTCAATGACTTGGGAGAGATCCATTTTCTGTTTTAAAGGCAATTGTTCCATTGTTATATTGCATTTCAGAAATTATAAAAACACCTCAGATTTTGAAAGCAAAATCTGGGGAAACAGAACATTGCATTTCATGTAAAATGAAAATATTGGGGGTTTTCCATGTCAGTTATTTTAAGAGATCAGTGACACCCTTGTGAAACCGGCTGCACTAGCACCTAATGCTGCTACTAATATGCAATGGCAGGTCCTTACCCCTGATCCTCAACAATCAACAAAACAACGATTAAGTGTTCTGCAAGGAAATCCTGTCACCAACTAATCCTCTAATTAGAAATTCAGAGATTGACTTAAATTTACCAGATACAGTCAGTTCAGTGCAAAACCATCTCTGTTACCAATGGCGATAACCCACGGCCAGGTGGTCTCTGCGGCGGCGGGGGCAGCTGGTGAGGTGAGAGCTGGTGACGCGTCCCCCTCATCTGCCTTTCTACAGCCTCTTCTGGAGCCTTAAAAACACCATCAGACCCACTGGTTTATAACTCACGCGTTCATTAGTACAAACCGTTATCTTGTTTTGCAGGAAGCTGTCGATTTAAGGCAGCATTGCAAATGAGCCATTATCTCCGGGCTGTACTGGCCTTTGGCATGCTCTCCATTATCATTTCGCAGGGTGGGAGACACCAGCAGAGTCCTCTGCCAGGAGCACCTGGATGAGGAGATGTGATGCATTTTCCAGTCCCACCACCCACATCACCACCAGTGAGTCTGGGCATCCTGGGTGCAGCTCATCCAGGAGCAGAAAGACCTCTGTGTGTCTAAATCCCTTAGTCTTTTTAACCCAGGTATGTGCTCCATGAGAAACATTTAAGTGAAAAGCCAAGCCAGTGGGGTAAGATGATGAAGCATCTGCCTTTCATCAGGTGTAAGGAGACTCTGGATGTTTAGTTTAGAATTAAGAAGTCATGTTTCTAACTTTTACTTTTTATGTTTAAAATTATATTATAGATTTTCTATTTTTATTTAAAATAATTAAAAAAAAAAAAACAAAAAAAAACCCCCAAAAAACCAAAAACCCTCCTTGCATTTCCGGCACCCTCTTGCCCAAGGCATTC
>JANHFX010003649.1:66537-77224 GCA_027560015.1 Chloroceryle amazona | reverse complement strand
GATCACCCCGGGTTGTTGTGGTTAATCTGGAAAAGTGGCGTGCCTTTTGGGGGGAGAGGGAAAGAGGAAAAAAAAAAAAGGGAAAGGGGGGGGTGGGGGGAAGAGAGGTGGAAAAAAAAAGGAGAGGGAGAAACTTTCAGCTTGGACGGGGCTGAGGCAGGGGAGGGAAGTTCAACCTGGAGGCTTTTAACAGGGAGACTCCCTAACAGGGGACGTTTTGCCTTTCTGAAAACTATTTTCCAATTATGGTCAGACACAGACTGATAATAATTGAAATACTGTGTTAACCAAAAGAGGAGTTAGTAAATGATTTGTATATTAATATTGGCTTTTATTTAATGCTGGACATAAGATAAATGAACTCATTTACCTGAGAGGCATTGTACTGTAAGAAAAGAGAGGGAAAGTAATTAGGTTTTTATAGTTTACAGAAACAAAGCATGCCTGAATACTGTCTATAAAACAGTCGTTTAATTAAAAAAACCCACCACTTTAGAGCCAAGAAAACCTCCGAAACAGATAGTTAATAACCAATAGTGGTTGTCTATGGATGACAGTTTAAGTAGTATAGCTCAGGACAGGATGAAGGCATTTGAATAAGGAATATTTTGATATATCCTGTAGAGGGACCCTGATTACTGCTGATACAGTATGCTGGTATAGAATGTAATCAACGTAAGGCAAATAAGCAACTCTGTTCAATTTCCCATTCTTGAAAGTAAAGAAGTTCATTTCCTGGTAGACATGCACATTTCAAAAATAACTGCTTGGCACTAGGAAGTGTGAACTGCTACTGCACTGCTTATAAGCCTTATCAGCTGTATGCATGTCTGTGATACATAACGCATTTGGGTATGTTGATATTGAGCAATAGCATGGAAATCAGTTATTCAAATTACTTCCTGTATTCTTTTAGAAAGAAGTAAGAATAAATGTTAGAGAAAAGGTTCTTTCCATTTCAGCCACAAAAGCGTTAACATAAATGGATCCAGATAACAATCAATTGATAAATGACGATAGATAGTATTAGATTCCCTGTTTAGTATTAGACCTTTTTTGACAAATTTAGCCCCTGTGGTCTCTGGAATACTAGAAAATGTTCAACACTTGCAAAGAAGAGAAACAAAACTAAACAAAAGAACATCACAATGTGTGAGGGAGTCAAATAATTTGAGATAACTAGCTCATTAGACCAAGCCAAACATTTATGCACATAACCTTGTTTGGTTTCTATTTTATAAATAATATTTTAAATTTACTCCTCCTTGAGTTTTAACTGGATTTTGTACGCTATTGAACACGCATGGTCATGTTGTATTCTATATAGGAGGAGAGAAGTAATGGACTAAATGGCTAAATGTGTGGTAGATGCTGCATCTGTGTGTATCCTTCCATTGGAATACACACAGAGTAGCAGTGCAAAGGTAGTAGTGATAAACAGATTTATTTCTTAAAAGTTTGTACTTAATGCGTTCATGTACAGTGTTAATCTCCTTGTCATATTTTGTTTGTTTGTTTATCGTCTCCTAAACACATTCAGTCCAAATATGCTTTCATCATGTTCTTAAGGGGAGGGTAAGTGATTTTGCTAAACGCATTTCTCTACTCTTTAAGGTTAATATTTTGTCATATTTCTGATTTGTTAAAGCTGTTAGAACTGGCTAACTTGAACAGACTGTAAGCACAGACTGTGTGAAAGTGCAGCTGCAAATCTGTGTCTAAATGCCAGTGTTTCTTTCTAAATCACTAAAATTTTGAATATTGTTTTCTGTTACTTATTTTCATACATTTGTTAGTTAATTATTTTCAAACTATCTTCTGGAAGTGTAAGTATTTTAATTTTTTTTTCTATGCTTCAAGAAAAAATGTTTTCCTGAGTACAAATAACATGAAGTTATGAAATGTACATAACTCACAAGCAAAGTTTGGCATGGTTTGAAAGAACTGTTTGAAGAAACTTTTCCAGCTATACATAGTATTGCTAGAGACATTTCTTTTTTACATTTCTAAGTGTAATGCTGGCATTCCACATATTTTTTAGAAGCAAGCAAACAATCCCCGAGCCCCATCACTTTTCCTTGGAGTTGTAACTTAAGCAGATTTTTAGTACAAAGATTGGAGCATGGCAAGAAGAATGATTTACAACAAAACAAAACCTTGCGATCCTTCCCTCCTCTTACCTCTCAACTCAAACTGCACTGCTATTTGCATACTATAGGAGGGAATAACTTTTCTCAGAATAAAAGGAAAACATACTTCATTATCACAAGGAACTGTGTATGTTCTAGAAAAATTAGGGTGTATTGTACAGGTTAGGGCTATTTATAGGAAGTATGATGGTATTTATCTTCGGATTATTTTCTTAGAGAACGGGAGCTCAAGAAAATGGCATCTCCACATTCCAGAGCAAATTTAGAGTTTAGTGGGGTAAGAGGAGAAAACAAATAATCTCCTAAATTACCTGTGAGAAGTTTATGAAATGGTCACTTGACTGCATTGTTTTGCCTGTGCACCTTTTGTCCATGTAAATGTGTGTGATTCACTTGAAAGGGGTCATCCCATTCCGTATACAGAAGAATGCCTGATAACCTCAAAGGGCATAAATCTTAACTTTAAAAAAGGAGCGCTGCTTTGGGTCACTTTGATCAGTGACAGGTCGAGAATGAGCAGAAACCCTTGGCTTCTCTTCCATGCTCATCTGGTTAAGTCCAGGGCACCCACTGCCCATTCTAGTTCTGGCAAGGAGTTGTTAACAGAAAAGAAGGTCTGGATTTGATTGATTAAAAAACGAAACAAAACAAAAAAAACCCTAGGCTTTTGTGATTGTCTGCTTTCGTAAATGTTTTCTGCATTTGTCAGATTAGGAAATGTCATTTTTCTTCAGTTACCTTAAGGGCTATAATGTTCTAAAATACTTTAAAGTCATTTCAGAAATAAGGCTGTAAGAGAAATGGCTGTAACCCACAGTGACACAAAATGCCAGATCCACGTACCTTTTTGTTAAGAAAGAATTATGTTTAATCTGTTTCAGATAAAAAGGTAATAGCCTTTCCAGGAGCTTTTCTCAATGTGAGAGTGAAAAAACAGTATATCAGAATTATAAATGGATCTGTGCGTCATTATATAGTAATTTAGGATTCACTCAATGATGTAACAAAATTAACAACATAATTTCATTGTGTAACTGTATCTTATTAAAGAACAACTGTCTGACATTCTCTTACAGTTGCTTTATTTAACTTCATGCAAATATTATTAGTAGTGACATTTCTCTATTGTACATTAGATTCTCTCATTAGCATGATGTGTTAGTTATCACCAGAGAAATCACTTCTGGATAGGTGAGCGGGAAGCCAAGAAAACTAAAAATTAAATCAATGATGTATATTAATATAGACACGTCTGTTCATGAGAGATAATGGTACAGTAAATAATAAGCTAAATAATTCTTGCAATATGTGGAGTATGCATTAATATCGCTAGAAGTATTAAACTGTATACAATCTGCACTGCCTGTTTTGAGCTGTACTTGTATTGTTGAATCTGATAGTTCCTAACATTGATGTAGACATAGGTGTATAAACTATTTATTGAACTAGTATTTAAAAATAGGAGCATAGTGTAATGTCTAATGGACTGAAGGTGAAAGCTTTTTAAACATTCCTGGGCTGCTGGTCATAGAAGTTGTATGCAATTTTAACATTTATTAAGTAATTAACTGGTTTACTTTATGGTAACATAAAACTATTCTCTTAATATAGGTTTACGTGTAAAAAGAGTTCAAGCTTAGTTCAACAGTATATATAATTCCATACATTGATTTATTATGAACATTTGGGGAGCAAGATTAACATGGGTAAAATGTATTCTGTAGTTTATGGTAGTTAAGAATCTCCTTTGTCAGTAAGTATCATCAAACATAATTTTATTTAATATATATTTTTATCACACCATTGTAAACATTAGCTGACCCCAGATGTGGGTTTTTTTGTTGTTGTTCATGAATACGTTCATGTGCTAGTATGAATTCAGAAGCTTTATCAGGTTACATTGTCTCATTTCAGATACTTGCTTTAATTTTGTGGAGTATTTTGTTAAAGCATGGTTTAGAACCTGTAATGGTTCTTGTCCTTTTAACTAATTAAAAGTATTTGCATTGAGATTTTTGTGCTGCTTCTCCTGTGTATCAGAATAGAGACATTAGGGAATATTGCACATGACAAAAGCGCAGGATGTTTTGTATGGCATGTGGCACTAGACATACAAGTACATATAGTGACAGATGCATGAATATGTTTATGGTGCATGATTATAGATAAATCCCCTTCAATAGCTTTTCTTACTGTGTTCGATATTTGCAGAACTAAAACATAGAAAATGTTTCCCATTCCTCTCTGTACATTTAATCTTGCACATACATACATAGTGTTTGAACTTATTTTGTGCCATTGTATACTGTAGCTGATGATGTGCTAAAAACACTCTCAGAGTTTTGCATAACTTTGAGATATGTATGCACAAAACTAAAATCTGTATGGAGCATAGAATCATATATTAAAGCACATGCTCAAATATATTGTGCAAAAAGCACTAGTGTTTAACATTTTAGAAGTATAATTTTTCTATTTTCTATTTTTCTGCTTCATATTTTAGTAGTTACTTTTTCATATATAGTTTTATGGAGATTTGATTAATGTAGTGACAGAACAGATTTGGTATATAACAGCAGCAGGGTCTCCTTCTCTTATGTCAGGGTTAAGAGGCAAGGCAAATCTTCCCTAACTAATTAGATGCTGAGTAAGGCATCTTAGTGAAGTTGGGGCAAAAGTGAATGGGTCACAGCTGAGGCAAGATTGCAAGGACTGTAGTTATAGTGAAAGCATTCGCATTTGCCAGGTCGTTGTGACACTGCTGATTGCAAAGGAACACTCTGTTCACTGATACAGAACTGCTGTCATAAAGTACAATCAGAAACAAAGCTTTACAGAGCTTTTACTTTTTGCTAGAAATGCTCAAAACATACGCTGTGTATAGCTTTTTTTTTCTCAGTTGTTTTTGTGTGTGTTTTTTTTTTTTCAGACAATAGTGCTTGTGTTTTTGTGAAAAGATTTTGCCTTGTAGACTAATGGTTCTTTGCAGTTTAGAAGAATTTCCAAACTTGGGGCTCCTAGTATACCCAGGAGGTGATGAATCATACTGGCTCAAGAAAGAGATGGCTGAGAGAAGGAGAAAGGGAGAATTCCATTGTTGCTGTCTTTTAATCTTTTAGTTCAGAAAGAGAATCACTAATGCAGCTTTTTACTATAATTCAGAGAGTGTAATGGCAGAATTTCAGCATCTAGATAAACTGTAATTAAGGGATTTATTTTTGCCCACACTGCCTGTAGAAAGGGGTAAACTTAAAAAGCTGTTTTATTAAATGAAAGCCTGTGTGTTTATATACAGTTTTTCAAGGAGGCAAAATGCATTCTTTAGCTTAACATCAGTCTGTCTTTAACAAATGTCCAAAATAAGAGACTGTACATGAACCTATGGACAGGCATCTGTTGCTTTGTTACTGCTCACCCCACTCATTCTAGTAATGCCCTCATGCCTTCTCTCCCTTACTGAAATACTTGACAACTGTTTTCTAAATGATTTTCCGTCATTGACAAAGAAAACAGTGCCACTTCTATGGCTGTGTCACAAAACATTTTGTCGTAGAGGGGCCATCTCTTTCAGGGAGTGGGGGGTGGGCATCTCAGAATTGCTTTGATCAGTGTGAACTTGCCAACAATGTACCATTGATGCTATTCTGACTCTCTCGGGAAGCCATTGCATCCCCATCCTCTACCAATGATGCATATCTGTGCACTTGTGCAAAAGAAAGGAGAGAGTGTCATCTGCCACTTACAGAGCGCTGGTGTTCAGAAAAGAAAATGACACGATTACGATACTTCCCATGCACAACACAGAAGTCAGAAAGCTTTTCTTTTTATTTTTTCTTCAAATAAATAATGAGTGATACTTTAAGAAACTTTATGAAAGTGAGGAAAATTTATACTGGGCTTGTCATTAAAGCTGAAATGTACTGCCACTGGCAGGTAAACTTACTGTAATACTTGAGATGATGTTTATTTGGAAATGGACAACACAAATAGAGATCTGTGCTTCAGTCTGCCTATATGTGCATTTTGGAATATGCCTTAGAAGAAATTATGTATTATGGTAAATGCCTTTTTTTTTTTTTATGTGTGGTGGTTCTGTTTGTTTTGTGATCCCTAATGTGACTTAATGTTGAAAAGAACTTGAATTGATTTTCTCTTTCTTAGTAATTTCTAACAACTCAGGGAACAGTGAGACACACCTGATGAACACAATTTGTTTATTTTGGTAGTTCTTTTTAAACTTCATTTAAAATTCCAGGGAAGGAGATAGGTTACCCAATTCTCTGCATATGTATTTTCTTCATGCATTCCATAGTGTATTACTTTAAGATCGGTAACTTTAAAATGTAATACCATTGGCTTTGAACAATTTGAATGAAAATGACATATATTGTAGTTCTTCTCAGAAGAACAATTCAACATTTGGTGTGTACCAGTGAGAAGAAAATAGAGTATAAAGGATCATATCCCCACTGTGATCCAAGCATGTGTTTTCCATTCATGTCACTGGAAGCCTTGTCATGCATCAAGAACGGCATATAGTTTAGGTACAGAATTACAGATAGCAGTGTATTAGCCTTCAGAGTGAGCTGTAACTAGGAGCTCAATTCTGTAAGCCTTCTGTGTGCGTGTGACTTTTATGAAGGTAAATGTGCCAGTATTTTGTAAGACAAGATGCTACAGTGGTAAAGTTGCTTTGGGGTATTTCAATCTTTTCTGTTATTTAGACACCAAGAGATTAACATCACTTAGGGAAGAAAAAAAAAAAGAAGAAAAAGGGAAAAAAAAAGTTAGGCATTGCACTTTCTTAAAGAAATCTAAGCCTGGCTTCCTGTTTTATGACACTCCAGAAATTAAACCACGTTCTCTGTTACAAGTCTCTGGTCAGGTCTGAGCTCTTAGACATTATAGACTTTTGTATGATTTTATGCGTAAGTTACTGAAAGCTCAGTTTTTCATGGGTTACTCTGGAAGCCAGTGCAAAATCATGGTCACTTCCAGTTGCTTCTGAAATTTTGAATCTTATGGACCAGAAATCTCAAAATTAAATTTGGGCAGTGTAATTGAACATGAAACTAAATTGGAGGGGAGATGTTTACAAGACTCCTTGCTAACTGGAAGTGCCAACTTTTCCATAGGAAAAAGTAGCAATACAGTAATATAAAAGGTAATTTAATCAATAAAATAGCATTTTGAAATGAATTATTCTCATTTACATAAAAATTTGGCTTCCCAAATGGTTCTATCTTTGTTTTCTCATTAAGGGAAAAAAAAAACAAACAACAAAATCCAAAACAATGCCAAGTCAACCTGAAGATGTTATTGTCAGATCTTTTTATGCAGATTGATTTCCTTTTAGCATATTCATTGCCCTTTGCCTACACAGAATATAAGACCTTGTGTACTGTACTGGAGTTTTATTGTTGCTTTCAGAGGGATGTCTTTGTGAGATGTTACGGCTCCTGCAGAAGTACAAAAGCAAAGTGTCATTTTATGATTGATCATTATTGATATCCTTTATTTATCTATGCCTTTTCGTATTTTTCTTTCCATACAGTTTTTCTTGCTCTGTATATATATATGTATATATATATGAGAACAAGTATTCCAAGAAAACTCTTCTTGGTAGTAATTGAATAATTAAAATAATCTTGATTATAAAGGTACTATAGGAAGTGATGAGGAGCAGAGAGGAGAAGCATCCCTTCCAAAGATGGATAAATGTAGGTGCTGACATGGAGAGTTCATTTTTTTTTTTTGCATTTCAGTGTGCCTGTATGCAAGAGCATGATAAAAATGTGTGATGCCTTGGCTTATCACATAGAAGTGCTGAAAAGCACCTCAGTTTGATCTCTACTTTGTACAATTTCTTAAAGAAGGCATTGCTAAGATTTAAAAGGCACCCCTCTGTGTATTTGCATTCCTGTCTCAAATATGAGCTTTGTGTTGATTTGACAAAATAAATATCAAGAAAAATGGGAAAATTAAACTCATAGAATGCTTGCATACTTTTTTTTTCTATACAGATTTAATAGACAAGAACATGATCACCTTGGAAATCAGTGAGTTGTTTAAAAACAAAAACCCACAAAGCTGTATCACTGTGTTCAGACTTAGTTCTTAATTAAAAATCTGCCAAGTATTTTTTTTTTCTTTTAGGAATTCCCTAAAACTTAATGTCAGTCTATAAAATGGAGTTCATAGGAAAACAGTCTACTCAGAAGTGGTAGTGACTGAATTTCTGAGTAGTGGACATTGGGGTTATTACATTTCCTATCGTAACTTTTAGTGGCTGTTGGTTCCCTGGACAGTTTACTTACAAAAATGCATAAATTTGATAAGAACATCTGAAATAGATGTCTTGGGGAGGAGGGAGGTAAAAACTAATGAAAAGTATGCAAGGAAAAAAAATAATTACTTCCAGCTGGCTTTATATAATAAAACTACTATTAAAGTGAGGAGCTCCATTAGCAAGGCTTTAATTATATATTTTCTTACATTTCTAAATACACACCATAGTCTTTAGAAAAAGAACACTTAAATGAGTTAAGCATGACAGCCTTTGCTCTAGCCAGGGAAAAATATAAAGAAGTACCAACTCATGTACCCTGCCTTAATGCCCCACAGCAGTTGACATTGCTGGAATGCCTCCTGCAGCTGGTGGCATATGACTGTCATTTGCAGGCAGGATATACTGAGAGTTTACACAATGGAGGCATTCATGAAAGTGTTCCTCATCTGGGACTCCTGCAAGCTCTCATTTTATTGACCCTGTCAGAATTTAACTGGTAGGCTGTCAAATTATGTGTTGCTTTATCTAATATTGGTTTTTCTTTTAAATTAGAATGCACGGAAGAAGGGATTGTGGAAGGCAGGTATGAAAAGCAATCAACTACTGGTTTACTGTTTCTAAACCAGGAAAAAGATAACATCAGTATAAGAATTTTATGATTTCTACTACAAATTGTAAAGGTTTTATTTTTTGTTCATGATTAAATAATGTTTTGTTTATGGATTTATTTTTTTTTTCAAGAGTTTGGGGTGGAGGTGGGCTTTTTTAACATTAAAAGCCTTAAACAAAAATAGTTTTTCTAAACTACCATGTCCTTCCGGTGTAACTCAAGCATCAGTGTACAAACAGATTTTTGAAACAGATCACTCTAACTGCTGGTGTCCTTAAGGACAGCAGGAAAAGTGCTCTTTATACAAGCTTCTCCAAAAAGAGATTTATTCATATGCTTTGCTGCATCTTTATGCAGAATGGTACTTAATGGTTTTTATAATGTTCTGCAAACAATTTAATAATCTGAAAGTATATTGATGATTATAAATATGTTTTTTATGTCACAGATTGGCTGCTTATTATTTCAATGGTGTTGAGGCATGACCTCTCCAAAGCCATTATTTGCATAAAAAAATAAAATCTATGCACAGCGTCATTGATATCTGGCAGAGAACTGGTTACAGCAGCAGAAAGCACGCCAAAGCATTGGCTTCATGCAGATGGAGCATACTGCACAGAAAGTACCTTACACAGTGAGTTACTAATTTTAATAGATCCTCCTATCCACCAGTCCATTGGTAATGCAATGCTAAAGTTCAGTTCAGGGCAGTGCATGAAGAGAGAGAGGGAATGAAAAAGAATGATCACATTGTTACAAGAAAATAAATTTTAGCCAGGAGGTTGTCAATCATTTAATTTCTTCTAGGAAAAAAACGTAATCTCACCATATATGCTTTTGTTCATGTATAGAAGTAAGGTATGGCTTCTGCCTGTCTGACATGGGATCTCATTATCCTAGATTTTACTTATTACATTGTTCTACTTTGAAAAAATTGTTTTGTTTTTACTAGAATAGTGGTATCTGAATAGTAAACACTGTTTTACATGAAGAAATGTATATAGCTGACTGTGTTTTGTGCCATGTGTAATTTCTAGTTTCTTCCTACTTTGTTTCCCTCTTTCGTAGAATACCAAATCATTTTAAACATGAAAGACAAAGACTAAATAGAAAATTATTAGACTATTTTGCAAGAGCTTGTGAAATACTGCTCTGGAATCTAGTGAGAAGTTGATTTTTCTCTGCAGGGATAAATAAGAAAGACAATTGAAATGTTTTCATTCACTTGGAAATGCATATTTATTTTTTTTACATTTTGATGTAGCATTCTGAAGACACTGTCTTCCGTTAATTATTTTTAAAATAAATTTTGTTGCATGAGCTGTAATATTAAATTAGTATTTAGCAATTCAAAGATAAGTTACTTATGAGAACTTGACAAATGGAGATTCTCTCTCATAAGTGAATTTTCATTCCAAGAAGAATGCTACTTCTCCAGTTTTGGCATAGAACTTACTGTAAAGTGGTATCTTTTCTCCTTTTTTCCTTTTTTTTTTTCTCCTCCTTTTTTTCCTTTTTTTTCTCCTTTTTTCCTTTTTTCTCCATCTTTCCTTGATTTGTCCTTTTTCCTTCCTTCCTTCCTTCCTTCCTTCCTTCCTTCCTTCCTTCCTTCCTTCCTTCCTTCCTTCCTTCCTTCCT
>JANHFX010003649.1:0-24567 GCA_027560015.1 Chloroceryle amazona | reverse complement strand
AACCACCCAATACTCCTCCTGCTCTTTTCTACACTGTACAAAGAGTAATGAAGAGGAGCTCAGAATCTCCAGAAGTGGAAATAAATGACATTGCTAGATGCTGTCACCAGATTGACTAACTGGGGGCACTAGTGTAGAAATAAGGCTTACCTACCTTTTAAAAAAGTTCTATTTCTTTGTTGTTGTGACTGTGATCATTATTTGTATTGCAGTGGTGCATAGAAGCTCCAGCTATAGGCCAGGAGTCTGGTCACTGTACAAACACAGAAGGAGCCTTATTTATGCAGCAAAGCAATCTCAGAGTAGGATGTTGCAAGTCCTGTAAATCTTCATGTCAATCTTTCATGATAATGTGTTAGGAACTGTATGCTTACTGATCCAGAAATAAGAAGTGGACTTAAGAAGAAGGTGCGGAGGAAGAGAATCGTGTTAGCTAAAAATTCATGTGCTTAATTCAGTTTTCAGTTTGCTTTGCACATTACTTTGGTATTTCTGGTGGCACATAGAAGGCGGCCAATCAGGCAGACATAGAAGAAGGAAACTGAAGAGGAGGTAGTGCAGTTCAGCTGCATGAGACTGAATGAAGTTATCCTTTTAGGAGGTTTCCTAGGTGTTCAATATTGGTGTGAGTGGGTTGTTTCTTTTATTCACACTGAAAGCTATTAAGCATCTAGGAGAGCTATGAGAGCTACTTTTTTATCAGTCTACTAGTGGAAACAAATACTGGTAACGAGGCATAGCAAAATAGGACCAGAGCCTCATGGTGCAGCTTGGTAGACAAAACCAGGGAAGCATCTGCAGGCAAAATGGAATCTGAGGTGCACTTATGAGCAATAAGATACTTCCTAACTTTAAGTGTACTGTGGGGAGATGAGGTGGAACTTTATGTTTACTTTGAAAATAGTTGACTTTTGGGGTTGAAAAAGTGAACTCTGTGGCTTAATGTTTACTTTGTATCTTATTCTCTTACATCCTTTATGTAGTAATATTGACTTGCTCTATTCAATCAATTCAGTCAATATATGAAGTTTTGTATACCTCATAATTACATTATGACCTAAAAATGTGAAATGTGGTTTATGAATAGCTTATAGTGTGCAAGTCTTTTAAAATCTTAACATCCTGATACCATGATCAATTCTAATTCCCTTAACACAGGCTGAGATATTTTCCTTTGTAAGAAAATTGTGGGAGAGGTTGGAGAGAAATTACAATACCATAAACCACTAGATCAGGTTATTCAGATCCAGATTTGATCCATTGTCATGTATTTTTCATTCATATGCTTGTAAAATATCATTTTGGCAGAGACCTGCTCTGAGTTACAATCAATTTAAAATATGAGAATCTATCAGAACCATGTTTCTACGTGTACCAAAATGTGTGTTTGCATTACAGTCTGTCCAACATAAGTAATGACAACAGTATTATAGTGTACATTTTATTCCAACCAGCAACAGTTGCTCTATCCAAGTTCCAATCAGAGGTACAGTGTCATGTTTTATGTCTTGCAGTGGTAAGCCAGTCATGTTCAGGTTTATATAGATATATATGTGTGTATGTGTATATGTGTATACAACTATTAGAATAGTTCTTGCAGATGCACTTGAATTACTTTTGTAGCCAATAACTTACTGACAGATTCTTTTGCACTGTAGTTATAAGCATAGAAAGTGCCATTTTGTAGTGTTTTCCTTTTCAGAAGTACATGTGATATGTTAAGACTGTAATCAGCTATTGGAAAACTTGAATCCTCTTTTTGTAGGCCTCCATAGTCCGTTCCACAGCAGGGCACAGATTTGGCTCAGGGCAGTGCATAGAAAACAAGCTGTAATAATCACAGCATAACTTAACATACCAGCAACGAAAATAGCACAACTTAATAGTATATGATCATTTTGCTCATTAGTTTCTTTGAGTAAAATCTCATAATTTTGGTAGAATTACATGGGGTGGCAAGTCCATTATAAGCCCTTTTGCTAATAGCTACTAGAAACTTCACACCCTAGCCTCAATACTCCTGGCTTGCTGAAGGTTATGTTTCTTAAAGGAGCAATAATGCACTTTTCACCTCTTAAGCTGAAAATTATTACCACATTAGACAAATGTAAGCAAAGCTATGTAGCCCAAACAAAATAGTTTTCTGAAGGTTTATTGCTTGAAATGGATACTTTTTTTTTTAAATGTAAATTTTGTTCCCATCTGATTGTGACAATTTTTCAAAGCTTAAGTCCTCATTTTATGATACTGAAGTCTTTCACGGGTTGTTTCTATATCTACTCCAAAGAGTGGGTACATGATTTGATTGAATTATTGTGTCTGTGAGCTTGTGAAACGTGGTTTGTACCTACGACTTACACTGTAACTTCTCAATCTAAAGTGCCTTTATAATTTTATATTTTAACAATATGTAACATCTGTACAAATTTAACAAGTTGGAGGTTATAAAAATGCGTTATGTGTGGTTGAGCAAAGATTGGTACCTACAAGGTGCAATTTTGAGGAGCTTTTGATTTAAAAAATCAACACTGAGGAAAGTCATTGGTGAGAATAATTTTGAGGAATCTGCTTGGGTTAGGTGACTGGTCTTGTTCAGAAAGAAAGGTGGCTAATGATAATAGGAAGAGATGTACATTCATTATCTACTTTCATAATGTATCTTTCTCCACAGATTATCCGTAGAACACATAAACTCATAATCTATCTGAATCTCTCAATCTATAAACTCAATAATATTGTGTAGTATTATTTTCTTAACTTTTTACCTGTTTTAAAAAATACTTTTTTCTTCTTAATATATTAGTACTTATAAGTAATAGGAGATATATCCCTATTACATGGCACAGACACACATACACATTAAGAGGAGGAGGAGTCAGGGATGGGAAGAGGGAAAGAGGGAATTTCAGCAACTGATATGAGAAAGATCAAGAGGATGACAAAATTACTGGAAGGGAAGAAAGCAGAGAACTGAAGACAAGAAGAAAATTAAGGTAACAAGTAGATATAAGAGATGGTGATAGGTGTCATAAAAGAACACCAGTGCTATTAAGAGTTGTGAACTATAATTTATTGTGCTATTATAACATGATTAAATTAAATATATAGCTCCTTTCTCTTATAAAGCAATTCTCTTAAAATAGCTTTAAAGTTTTGTAGAGGGTTGCCTACCATACATTAATGTTAGTAATGTAAAAAAATATAAATTTGGAGGGAAAGTATTTTCTTAAGCTATTTGAAAGACAGAAAAAGAAAGGAAACAGACTGGGAGGCAGTTGAGTTAAACTTAATTCACAATTAATTGACTTAAGGAGAATGACCTCCTATTCCTATCCTTCCTTTTGGAACCAGTATGTCTTTATTGGAATGTGTTAAGCTTTGCATTTTTTTATAGTTAGATTTCAGATATAAAATGTGACAATAAGGATGGATTGAGACATTTTCTGATATCAGACTTAAAGTTATTTGCCATTTTATGTTTTGGGTTGCTATCTACCAGAGATCACTGGTGCTGGTTACAGAAGAACAATATGCTGTGGAAGAACATGCCTGGAAAAAGCTTATGGATTAAAGCCTACTTTGTTTTACAGTATGTGAGTTATGTGTAGTTGGACATGTCTTCATTTGCTTGTGCATATGTTTGCTGATAAAAACAGTTTAATCTGCTGCTGTATGAAATGTGAGTTGAATTTGCAGTATTCTTGGTGTGTGGCATGTTATGAAAAGCCAGTGTAAAAACTCTTTGAAGTTAGAGCCATTGTACAAAGTGCTGTTGTAGTTTTATTGCACATTTTGTGATGCACACTACTGCTGCAAGTCTTTAACACCTCACATTCCCCTTAAGCTGAATTCTGATTGCAAAGCATTGGTATTGGATATCTGGAAATGTGAGAGAAAAAATTAGTGGTTTCAGTCTGTAAATTGGCTTCATTCCTAGGAAGACTATGAATGCTTTGGACAAATAATGGAAAAACCTTTTTTTTTTCTTTTTTAATGCAGTGTTTGCTTTCTGAAAAACAAAAACAAAAGCTATGCACTGATAGTTAAATAGACCAGGAGAGCAAAGTCCTTTACTGGATTTTATTTGGCAACCAGCGAGTTCCATCCACTTCAATGAAAAACACCATGGGGGCTATTTTGGTATATTCTTCGTGAAGTATCATGGCTTCCATGGGACTTTATGATAACTAGAGAAAAAGAATGTGAGAATTATTATTTTGGATTATTTTTGTTTATTTGGAGAACAACCATATGGCAAATGCAGTTGTTTCCCAGTAGACAGCTCCAATTGTGTACAGATTCACAAAGCTTGAGGAAAGAATTAGATCTGTTGTTGAAAGGGTCATACTGTGTAGCCAGTTAGCCAGAATTTTGAAGAGTAAGTGAATCATTAGGAGTTTGACATTCTGGGCTCTAATTGTGGTTTTGAGTATTAAGTCAAAGGATCAAAAAGTGATAGTCTCTTTGGACCATCTGGAGTTATTCAGGCTAGCAGTAAATGTTCAGCAGATTTAGGACTGTTGTTAAGTTTCTAACATTGTTTTCTGTGGAGTGGTTTTATTTCCCCCCTCTCTGTTTATTCAGGGGTGGTCTTAAGGTCAGTAATAGTAGGTGCTTCAAGAAAATATCAGTGTTTTGGGAGAGTGACATAATTTCTGTTGTGTGTGGCCAAGCAAGTGTGATTGTCCTTTACTTTCCTCAGTTGTAGAAATCAGCAACTACAATATGTGCAGAAGGTCAGTTGTTGCCAGTCAGCAAGCGCTGACCCTTTGCAAGCTCATCAACTTGACTTTCATTTGTAATGACTGTGCTTAAATAAATCTTTGTTCCTTCAAATATGCAAGCAAAGCTGCTCCTTCTTTCTGTGAATAGTGAAATGCTGATTTAATGAGGACCAGCAAAAGGTTGTATATTGAAGCTTGCCACCATTGAAAATGGTGGGAAAGTGTCAAGGTGAGCAATGCATTGAGCAGAAGCAGTGGTCTCAGTTCTCAAAAAACAGTATGAATTGGAAATATTCACTCCAGAGTTGGTCTAACCCATGATTTTCTTTCCTTCACCTTTATCTTGTGCTCCTTCCAATCAGATCTCATCCCCCAACATTAAATCCAGTGTACAGTCTTTGATCTTGTGGCCTAGCCAGTCTGAAAAGCAGTGTGCACACAGACACGTTTTAATCATTCATATGATTATTGGTGGCTCCCTGTTGTTAAACCACAGTTATTGATCCAGTGCTGTTGAAGTATGTGGCTCAGGGAACATGGACTGTTGGTTGCTAACTGAATAGGAAGAAAGTGTAGAGCTCCTCTAACCCATGTCTTATCATCAGGGTAGTTTGAAACTTCCATGATGGTGAATCACTGATCCTACATTGATGTTTGATGTGACCAAAATGGCTAGGTTAACATGAATGGGTGTTTGATAACTGTCTGTTGCCCTCCTATCTAAGTTGACTAACAGGTTAAATGCTGGAAAGTAATTCAGCTGGTAGAACAGGCCTAGTGTAAAACTCCTTCCAAAGCAAATATAGCTGTGTGATGTCTGTTAAAGTTTTACTGAGGAGATGTTTCTACACAAATCATACTGTCAGACAGAACAAATGCTAACGACGTACTGTTCAAATAATTCCGTTCCAATTATGTTCAGATAACTTTTTTTGTTAGTGTTTTTGCTTTTCTATTTGATACACAGTTCTGCTAGACCATGTGGCACAATAAAGAACTCAAGGAAGAAATACTGGTGCTGACTGTAGGTGACAGTGACTCACAAAGTAGGAAAAAGTGTCATTCTGTTATCCAGGACCAAATGCTTATACGAAATAGGTCATCTCCCCAAAGTTTGTAGTTCAGCTTGGAAAGATGACAAACGAGAAATTTAAGATGGATAATTTGTTAAAAATGGAAGCTGAAGGACTGAAACAAAACTGCAATTCTAATAACATTTTATTAGTGCCTGGGAGCCCATGTCTTTTCTACAACCCACTGAATGTTTTATTTTTGTTATAATTACAGTATCTTGCCTGCACTTTGTCCCTCTGATCCTTTGTTAAAGCCCAGATCACTATGTGCAGACTGTGCTCGTAGGTGTGATTTATTGAGTGACAAGTAGCTGTAGGGTAGAACACACGCCTCTGTACCTGAGTAAAGTATTAGACATCACAGAGCTGGGGGGGGCAAGAGAGAAAAGAAAAGCACAGAGCAGTTTCACAGCAGCTCCTGGATACAGATCAGACAAGAGGTTCTGCCACAAATCACCTAGAAACATGTCAGACGCTGCATGTTTGTTGTTTTACACTGAGGGCACAGCCGTAGTCCAAAAGTATTGATTCTTTTCTTTGTACAGAGACAGAAACTGTCAGCTCTAGCAGGCTGACCTTGGTATGGCTCAGACAACTATTCCCCACCCTGCCTACCATATGAACCCCACAGGAAAAGTCCAGGCAAGATATGCCAATGTCCGTTTCACATAAACAGAGAGAAACCCAAGCCTGCCGAAACAGCTCCCATCTTTCCCTCCAGAGGTCCATGGCAGCAGTTCTGCACCACATTCCCTATGACAGAGAATTCGATTTTTTTTCCAGTGCCTCAACATTCAAGAGACATTAATTCTATTTAATCGTTGAAGAATTCAAGAACTGTCTACAGAAACATATACAGGGGGGAAGCCACTGCTACTTCTCACAAAGAAAAAGCACTGTCATTTTTTTTTTATGGGTCTGGTGGGGGGATTGGGAAATGAACCCACTTTGCACTAATCACAGGCAGGAACATTTTAATAGAATTGTAATTATTTGTGTTAGTATAGTAAAAAGACCCAGGCGTATTATATATGTAAAAACATGACCATATTTCTGGGAAAAGTTCAAGTTGGATTTAAGCATTTTTTTCACATTTTGTTTTAATGTACTTCAGTGCAGCAGAGTTATGTGGTGTGTTTTCAAGTGTGCACTGTTTTACTAATATTATTTCCCTCCTTTTAAATACCTTTCTGTTCCCCTCTCCAACCCTAATACCCTCATTCATTCAATAATGAACAGAACTCAATATAAGGAATGCTTTTCCTATGGAAAAGGTTAACTTGAGTCACATATTTGACTTCAACAAGTACAAGTATACTTCGTTTAGTATCTGTGAGGGTACAGAAGCTCTGTAAAGCCTTAATCTACTTATAGTTATCTCCTTCATACATGTTCTAATACAGGTCTGTACTGACATCACACATCACCAGATGCCATCATGCTTTGGTCACTGAATGATTGTGGTTTTATTGTGAGATTTTATAGAACTTAAAACTCACTCTGGATTTCTTAGGTAATCCTATCATAATTTTGAAACCCCGTCTTAAAAGACAATGCTATTGATCCTCTGGCTATTTGATAACTTGAGCATTTTTTAGTATCTATAATGTTTAAGAACAGAGCGAAAAGTGCTGTGTGACAGTAAGCACTTGTATTTTACTTAAAATAGGAAGTTACTGTAATCAATGAATGAAGAAATTCCAAAAGGATAAATGAAGAAAGAAGTGAACAGAGGTTATAATAATAGGCTATTAGAGAATTGCTTTGTTTTAAAAGATTTGCCTTTTTCATTACTGCTACTATTTAGTTAGTATCTTGAAAGCACATTTCATGTTGTGTGCAGCTATCCAAGGAAAAGTGGCAGTTCTAATAAAGATTAATTCTGCTTTCTAGTAAACTATAAATTGTCTAAATTTACCTATATTTCTTCTGAAAGGCTGTCACTTAACCATATTATGTCACATGGAACCTGTGACTGTGTTACCAAGTCAGAAAAGCTTTGTCTTGTTGGAAAAGGATGATGCAGATTGTTAATAGAAATCCCCCTTCTTAAGAACCACAGTATTTTAGGATTTTTAAAGTTGCATTAAATGAAATAATTTTTGAAACTCATGAGTTTTGAAGTTCATATAATGTTGAACACTTTATTCAAAAAACAGTTTTTGGGAAATGGTTTCTATTTCACCTTTTGTGAAGATATTCCCATATTAATATGTCTCTTCATTCTAAAAATATATTACTTACTATATTGTAGAAAACACACAAAAAAATTTGCTTCAGAGACACATGTAACCCCACTGTCACCGGATGTATTTCACTAGTATATCAACCCCCAATAGGGAAAAGATATTGGCAGAAATTAGTTTCCTTCTTTTGTTATTACTTGCTTTGTGCTTTTGATAGTGTTTTGTATATGATAATTGCAACTTCTTTCCATTTATACATAGTTTCCTTTTTTTCACTAACTGCAAAAAAGAAGAGTATTGCAAACAATTTGACTGAAAATTAGCTAAATTGTCTAGAGAGGCAGAGACACCTGTAACTTTTTTTAATAACCATTTTGCAGATTGGCTGTGTCAGTTCATTATTTGATGTGTAATTATGAAAACCATCCACTCTTAAAGGAAAATGTGAAAAATTCTTCTATACTAAACCACTTCCTGTCACCAGGAAGATGGTTAATACTGAGGCAGAATCCATGCTTTCCCATCTTTAATCTGCTTACATTTGTTACAAAGGGCAAAACTAAATTGGACAGGTTTTTTGCTACTTATGCCCTCTCTAGTACTGTTGTCATTAAATACATTTTTGCTGTATTGAAAATGAACATTTAAAAAAATCTGTTTTCACTAAAAAAAAAAAAAGATGAACTAGTTGTAGTTTTGTGAGGCAGTGGAATAATTGAAGTTTACATTGAAGTTTCTGTTTGTCAGGTTGCAAAGAAAAATATTTAATAACTTTTTTTTTATTATTCCCTTAAAATTTCTATATAGCAGTCACAAGGTGGGTAGAGCAAGCAATGGAATATGAGCAGTCCATACCTCGAGTATTACAACAAATAATAAGGAGTAGATACTATATTTAATTTGTCTGGAACAGCAGTGAAACAAATATAAAAATGGTGTTTTAGATGTTACTATGTCTTCTGAAGTCCGTATTATACTTAAGAACAAGGTATTCTTATGTTCTCTTTGTATATGTCATAGTCACATGATGTACTTCTGGAATTACATTGCTTATCAAAGTGTCAACTGAGTTATGCCTTGCCTTGTTAGTATCATGTTTGATTTCTTGGACAGGGTCTATAAATCACTATCTAATATGCAGGTCTTTTGAAAATGCACCCAAGGTTTATTGCCAGTAACAGACTAGTGGCCTTGTGTGGACTTCCCATGAATAAAACAGATTGATGAGCCGTTTTATAGCATTGCAAGCTGTATTATAAATACATCACCCTTTTCAGTAATTTAACGTGAAGAACAGTCTAATGAGCTACCAGCTGTAATCTGCCAGAGAACCGAGGACATTGCTAAGCTTATAGACCAAGTGATGCAACTTTGATTAAAGGCTAGAAGCTTAGAGATTTCTAAGGGCTTTCTCTTGTTTTGTGATTTTTTTTTCTTTCTTTTCTTTTTTTTTTTTTTTTTAATATTCTATTAAAGACGATATCAATGCAATGCTATCACAAGTTTGTCTATGATGTGTTTTAAAATCTGGTGGATTTTGGGTGATGGGAGAGGATGTAGGGAAAAGTTTCAAATTTTGCTATAATTATAAAATAGATTTTTTTTTTTCCTCAAATTTGCCAAAATAAGTCTTCAAAACTGCTGATGAAATGACAAACAAGCAAGTTCTGTCTAAGAAAATCCTAAAAGAAAGAAGGAATGAATAGAAGTAGGAAAAAAAGTTGAACGCTAAATTTCTGTGATTGTTTTTCCTAAAAAATGGTTAGCAAAAACTCCCCTCTGACTGTATTTTATACAGATTTCTGCTTTCCCCAGGTTTGTACAGTAGGTTCGCAGGAAGTTCTGCAGAAAGATATAAAACCATGTCTTTGATTTCTTGTACTGGGTATTCACAGCCATAATAGTTTTGAGCAAGTGAGTAGTCATAAAATGTAAAGGATAAATTGCTTATCAGCAGACTTCTGTGAATAGGAGCACACATGCCATGTACATATTTTCATTTATGGAAAGTGCAAGGGAAAGGAAGAATAGAAAAATTGTATCTGAAGGAGGAAGGACAGAAACCTATAAATACATTGGCCGATGTTCACTTTCTACACATCTTCCTGTTTATTCTTCTTCGTTAAACATCTTTCTGTCTTGTTAGAAAGACAAAGTAACACCAGCTTTTCTCAGACTTCTCTTGATCCTTAACTTTGGTCACCAGAGTCAAATCCTGATTGTGTCAAAATGACTACAAAAGGACACTTCATTGTAGTTACTCAGATTCAAAACTGATACAGAAACATTTCCCTGTGGAAGCAATTTGCTTAGAATATAGGATTTAAGCCTAGCTTTAAAGTCAGAATTTAAACTTCACTTTTAAATAAAAAGAGGAATTTATTATATGTTACTTATTAGTTGAAAAGGTCCAAGAGATTTTCTGAAATGGGACTACTATCTGAAAACATTTACTTTTATGGCTTGAGAATAGCTTAGTGACTAGCATATAGTTAGGAACCGATATGTAGATTTTAAAAGAATATATATATATTTTTTTTTACTATGAAAGCAGACAGGCAAGCAAGCACTTCAGCAGTCTAGGAGATTTTGTTCCTGCAGGTCAAGCATAAAAATCCTTGGTTACACAGACTAGAAGGCAAAGCTCAGAAAACACATTAATTAGTCTTCACAGAATTTATAACAATGGAGTATTTTGCATGAAAAGCCTAAACAATTCAGCAACTGCCACTAATCTATAGAAGCCTTATTTTCCCAGGGCTTATACACTATGAATCCATATTCTTCCCATAATTTATAGACACCCCATTAATATCATATGTGCCCACTTAAAATGGATGAAAAGTAAACTCCCTTTTTTACAATCAATCCATACATATCAGTTCTGGTTTTGATTTGAAAATCAAAGCCTTCCAGTTTTAAAGCCATTGCACATATTTTATATTCCAGTCTAGTTTGCAGTACATCAAGTACTGTAACATTACAGGGTAGCCTGAAGGGTAAGGGGAGTTTTTCTGATGTAAATAAACAGGACAAATCCTGAAAGCCCTTTACAAACACTACATTAAAGATGACAGCTGAAACAGTGGGTTCTTTACCTGAGCAAGGAGGCTGATACCTCAAAACTAGGTTCAAGTCTTTGAATACAAGCCCTTCTTGAGACTTTGACCATCATTCTTCTAAGATACATGGAGTTAATTTTGACAGATCTCTCAAAACAACCAAGATGATGCCCATTCTCTGTAAATGTGAACATTGTGGTTCTCTATTCATAACAATATTATGCCTGTTTGTGGTAACTATATTGGCCTGAGCTACTCTATTTTCAAATATCAGTAAAGCTCAAAAAATCCAGTAGTATACTTCAGACATGTCAGAGTGCTCTAAAAAGTCATCATAATCCTCTGTGTTCATTATAGGAAATTACATATCCTCAACAAGATATATCAGCATTTCAGTGCTATGAAGCACTTTCAGCACTGTGTATGTAGCATTTGTGAAAAGCTTTATGAGTCTTTATGATGAAGGGCACTATATGAATGAACAATGTAATTTTAAACCTTTGGAGACTGTGCATGTATAGTCTATTCATAGTTCTTTAGTATTTATTTGGCTGAAATCATAGCTATTTTCTTTGTAAAGTAAGTATCTAGACTCTGTAAACAGGGAACTTACCAAAACTCATCTGTAAAAGGCATTTTATGGTGCACAAATAGTTGATAAATTTACTAATCTGTATACCCTTGTAATCCCCATGATGTAATATTTGTTCTGCAATGCTTTGTTGCAAATGCCTACATTCTAGGAAGCCATTCCTAGATGGCTGCCACTTAACATTCAACTTGTTCTTTCTGCAAACTTTCATTCAAGAAAACGGTCCCCAGAACATTCAGAGAAAGTGAACACAAAGAAGACACATACAGTTCAGTAGCATTTTGAGTAAAAGTTCATAGAAAGCTGTTAATATATACACATCTAGTTTTGTTTAGAAGAGTTTTGAAAGATGTAGTATTGAAGGATCCTCCCTAAGAATTACTGTGACACTTGGGCAGTTCACAAATAACAGTATTTACACTGTTTAGTAGAAGCATTCACTTTAACTCTTCTGGTCTGTAGTTCTAGTGAACTGTTACTAATTATGCTGTGAAGAGCTATTACAGCCTAGTTGTTTTCAGGGAGTGTTTACTTTGTGACATCTGATCTTAATCCTTACATTACTAGGAAAATGAATCATTTCGGTGTTACTCTTTGTGAAGAAGTTATGGAAGAAGGCATGTATTTAACATCTTCAATCATACAGCCCTTCACTGCTGGTTTTGGCTGATGTGCCAGTGGCTTCCATGAAGCCATTCTCTAGAGGCAGAGAATTAACCAAATGATCTGCAGTGCTTCAATGAGGATTTGTTGAAGGAATTTGTCACCTGTGTACAGTAGGGGATGTGAAAGGATGCCCGTCTTCCTACTGTCCAGCCAGACACTTATTGACAGGGGGTATGATGGCAGTCATAGTTACTGGAGTGTTTAAAAGATAATTTGTAATCATCTGTGTTGAATCTGTTCCTGTTCATGGGAAAAAGAAAACCGTCTACTAATTACAGAATAAAAGTGTGGGGTTTTGTAAAAAGCAGTGGTTTTAAAATATTTATTGTGTTTTGCAGGATATTTTCTTTAAAAGGGGATACTGACAATACAGCAGTTAATGACAATAACGTACCACACAAAAATAAAATATGTAGTAGGGTTTGTTTAAATGTTTTGCAGGCTTGCTTATTCAGACATACTTTTTAATAAGCTAAGAATTAATGAGGCTGTTTACAAATATTTTAAATTACCTTTCAGATTGATACAATCTGCAGCAATTGTACCACTGGATTATTTTTCATTGTGAAAAGGTATCCCAAAGAGGTGTTTTTCTGTAAAACAAAGGTATCACTATCATGTAACCACTCAATTATTGTAATAGTCCTGTTTATTAGACATAATTCTCATCATGAGGGCAAATAATCCATCAGCAAGTGAGCAGATTTGTGATTACTTTGTTGAAAGGCAGATGTGGTGCTTAACTATGCCCATTCTATTTCTGCCTAGGATTTCCTGGACATAAAAACGTCTTCACATTCTCTGCAACATGTGCACAATGAGTCTCATGCTTCCAAGAAAGGCCAGCCCTACTGCATGTGCACTGGGCAGATAGTCTCTGCAAAGTGAGGAAGGACAGCGTGTTTGGGATACATTGAACAGATTAATAGATCACTGTACAGTTTACTCTTCCTGAAAAGTCAGACTGCCTGGGCACAGGTTGCCCAGTGACTTTTGCAAGCATGCCAGAGATAAATTTTCCTAAAAGCTATCTGTGAAGTGCATATACAACAGGGTTGATCCTGACTGGGGAGGCTGAGCATCATTATAGGCAGCCCAACTGAAATACAAATTTAGCAGACTTTGGATTCTTCACAAAGTAGTATCCCAGGTGTAATAATGATAATCATACTTGTAACTCCTGAGTTGTGCAGTAACTTCAGAGAATAAATCTTGAAATTGTGTGAGCATTGACATATAATATGGGGAAGAACCAAAACAAGCTCAGAAAATGGCCACTATTTGCCAGTGGAGTTTGTGTAGGTGTTGGTGAGAATGCAGCTGCATTTTGACTTGAGCTTTACTCAAGTCAAAAATAGCTCAGAGCATCAGGAGAATAATAAGGAGAATTTCAGAAAACTGCATATTAGGAAAATAGTTTACGTAGCCACCTTCTGAGGTTCCACATGTCTACCAGAGAAGTCTAAGTAACAATTAATTCTCCTCAGTACTTTCTAAAGCTTCTGTATCTTCGAGGATTAATCTGTTCACTATTGAGCTGAATAATTTTAGCAGGTACTGTGATGGGAAGAGTTTCACATGTCTGTAAGTGATTTACCTCCTCTTCTTCCCAGTGCTGCTACACATTTGTGGAACTGAGGGATGTGAAATGTGAAAACTATCCCACCCTACTTTAATTGCGAGCTTGACATCAGTCTGTAACTGGTTTTCCCTGCTGTTTCTGTGGACCTTCCACAGTGTAATATGAGGAGAACACACAACAGCAGTTGTGAATACAAGCTTACAAAACTGAGTATAAGACTGAAAAAATTCCTGTGGAACCAAGGGCTGTCTGTGATGATTCTTAATCTTATTGGTTGAGTGCATGTTTAGATTTTCACATTTTTTTTACCCTAACAACTATTCCTAGTTTCTGCCAAAACTTCAGAACTTTATAAAACAACTGTATAGTTACCCAACTTTTCCAGCCAAATATTAATGAATATGTGGAAATCACAACATAATAGTTAGTATTCTTTCTACTTGGAAGTACTGTATTATGGTAGATGGATTAATATCTGCAGGTTTGGTAGATTGACTAATATCTGCAGGTTTGGAATTTCATTAAAATGCAGTTTTCTAATGTTACAAAATGTCATGCTGACTAGAAGGGGAGATCATCATTTTAGTTGTACACTCTTTGTAATGTTCAGTAAATTACACTCTTTGTAATGTTAAGTAAATGCTGATGTACGTTTTAAATTATCTCCTATACTAGTTTTGTGTCGGTCACACAGATAATCACCCATTGTAGGCTCTTTGCAATTTTAAAAAATTGGCCACAAAACATTCTGAATGGATGTAGACAGCCGTCTGAATCCTCTGTTTTTGAAGTTCATTACATATTCATTCACAGGTAAATATGTTATTTCTATCTTGAGTGCTAGTCTTTCTTGTTTGGTAAAGACTTGATGCTACACAATACAGCAAAATAGGCTTGTATTTATGCTTTTAACATCCCTAAGTAGTCCAGACTTACCTGGGCCTTCCTTTGATACTATACGTGAATGTAAAATGACTTAGCATGTACTAATATTTTGGTTTTAACTGTGCTTTATCCATTCGTGAAGATGCTAATCTGAAAAGAAGCAATAATCAACAGCACAGTTTTGGACATCTCTTTGGTTTCTGTCACCTTGAAGTCATTAATGAACACTGTATGTTTGACATCTGTGTACAGAAGTCAACAAGCCAAGCAGTGAGCTTTTGTTCTGTGGGTTTTTTTGTTGTTTTTTGTGTGTGTGTGTGTGTGGTTTTTTTAATATGAGTAATTAGTATCAGAACACTGAAATTAGAAGTTAGAAAAGTATACTTAAGTTTTGCGCCAGTACTTACAGACTCACACAGCAACAGTTAGAGGTCTGCCAGTATTTCCATGTTAGATAGACCTGACCCAAATGGTAAATAATTTTCTATGAAGATAGCATGTGATTTTATTCAGAATTTTGTGATAGCTAAATAAGGCAAAAGATGATTGTTTATAAATATTAGATAAGTATACCCTGTGAATGAAAACCTGCAAGGTTCTCTAAGAGTTTGAATTGCTATCTGAAAAATCAGTAATCGCTATCAGTGATTACACCTGATTTGTTTTTATGAAACAGTATCTGTCATATTCTTTTCATCTGGAGCACTAAGCATTTTTTGAGACTCTTGTCAAAACTATCCATGTAAACTCTTCATGTTAAATAGCTTTCTATGTAGTTCTACCTGAATATCAGGAATTTCGTAATACTATGAAGAATTGGTTTCAAAGCATAACAGCACCCAATAATTTGTGAAATTTTGGGAATAGAAATTCTTAGATATTTCACGTAATGGGTAATTTCATTTACTCAGCCAAATAATTTAAAGCAGTTTAGCTTTAAATTATTTCTGTCTTTAGATAAGATTGCCACTTGTAGACATTTATTTGTGTGAGGAGCAATGTTACTTGTTTTACTAGGAGACTAAAACCATTGCAGTGTTTTTTATATGCGTTTTCATCATGTTTGTATAAAAGAAAGCTTAATTCAGTGAGAGGACCTATAAGAATGAGTAATATGAAGTTCAGTTTCTTGCTGTACTTTCTCACTAAATTCTGATTTTTCTAAATCTGTGGAACTTGAACCTTCTTAATGGATTTCTGTTAATTACTTCCAGATTCCAGTTGGTATGCCTTGCTTTTTCCAACTGTAAATTGAGAATGAGTGCTTCTCCTTGAAACATTTTCAAACTTTCAGTGGTGCATGCCATCTAATTGAAATTTGTTGATATAATTTTTTTCTTGTTAATGAGATTTCTTATTTACTAAAACGGTTCTACAAGAACTTGTGAATAATGCCTTAAAAGAACAATATAATTGCCTGCAAACTGTCAGCACTTGTCTTGCCATTCCTCCACATATTTTTCACAATAAATACTGTTGATATTTATCAACTCTCTTCTTCTTTTTGGGACGCAGATTTCTTAATGGTATTCAAAACAAGAAGCTATTAACAGACCGTGTTTGAGTTACCAGTTTGTAGTTTGGGGACAGGTGTTGCTCTTTGATAGAGAAAAGTCATGTCTGAAGTCAAGCTTTGAGTAGTATCCAGATTCCACACCCTGCGGGAATTCTCTGGTAGTAGCTCATTAGATTTGCAAACACCTCTGTCTTTGGGAAGTGGCCAAACAACTCTGTTTGTCATGACCTTTGAGCAACACACCAAGGTATTCTGTTCATCCTATGGCAGGTCACTGCTGCACACTGAGTTAACTGGAATTGTGCTTTTGATGAGTCATTTGGTTTGAAGAGGACTGCTGTCTCAGTTATAATGAATTATAATGTATTAAAGCACTTTCTATATTGTCTGGGCAACTGAAAGTCTGCTTTGCTTTTGTAAACAGCATCACCATATCTGCAGCTAAGAGAAATGTAACTCATATGTCAGTGTTGGTTGCTGTTTCCACTTTAAAATCTTCCCTCTTATATTGAAGTGTCTGTGTTAAGGCACTGTGAAGTAAGCACTACCATTCAAATAATTTTATATAAGTATATATATAATGGACAGTATTTCAGTTATTAATACATACTGGTCTGAAAACTAGGCATGTAAATATCCACATTTCTGGGGGCTGTGAAAGTGAGGCAGCTGAGAGTTCTTTATTTAACCAGAAGTCTTAGAGAGTCCAAGGATTTGGAATTGGAACAGGAATTCCTGGCTCACCCTCATGTTCTCAAACAAGTAGATTGCATCTCACTGAGAAGTGTGCAAAAGCTGATAACATTATAGTCCTATTGATAACTCTCTGGGGACATGGAAAGCTCTGCCCTGAAGTTCACCAGATGTTTGGAAGTTTATGTTGTATATGAGCTATGAAGAATTGTATCCTTAATGCAAGGTTTCTGAATTATATAGAATGTCATAGAGTTATCGGTATTTGTGCACTTCTAAGGCTTAGTTTAAAACTCTTTAGCAATGTTGTCGTCTAATAAATTCAGTTATAATTTTCCAAGAGCATCTCCTCTAGGTCTTTAAGCATTACCTTCTAATTGCTTGCTTTTTTTTTTTTTTTTTATCTCATGGATTTAAGTGCATTTCTCTGAGTAGTTCATTCTGGTAAAGCCTTTAAGCTTTTTCTTATATCTTAAAGATCTAAACAAAGAACAGAGGAATGGGGTAGACCTGCTCTTGTAATAGCTTTTATTTACTGGAAGTGCTTTTGTTAGAACCTGCATTTTCTCCCTGCTAACTGATATATTAAACACTTTATAAATTTAAAGATTAAATCTGGCCACGGCAAAAGAACAAAATTGCCATGGACTTCATAAGGATCAAAATTCCAGCCTAAAATTTTACAGTGCTGACAGAAAAAATATCTTTTGACTAAGCTTAATAAAGAAGTCTATGTGTAAGCTTGAAATCTTCAAGAAGGCATTTATTTCTATCATTAGTATGTAGTCCTCCACAATTTCTGCTTAACTGATACCTTATACCACATCTAATGAAATGTACAAGATGCCACCAGTGCTAAACAAAGATACTTAAATGTTAAAAGTACGTAAAGTTATGATAAAATACTGAACTTACAGTTGCATTTCTTTGTGGCCTGTTGGTTAATTAATTTTACATGACGGAGAGAGAATTACCATAAAATAAACAGTTAAAAGTCATGTATAACTTAGACAAATAGTGATGCTCATGCGGTGAATTATTATCAACCTGTATTTGAAAAAACTTAGGGATGAGGGTAATTTAGTGTACTATATTTCAAAGAGGTCAGCTGTCTTGTTACCAGTATAACATAGGATAAAATTAATCCCTTTTTGACTGCAATGTGAATATTCAAGTGACTTGTTTCATGAGCTAAATATCTTCTTAAATCATAAGAATAGTGCAGCCAGAGAGTGGCGAGAAAGAGCCTGCGTGTGAGAAAGCAAGGCTGAGTGTTCATTATTAAACACTGGTTGCTGCTAAAATATGGTTTCCATATGGAGCAGACTAAATGTAATTTATGTAAACCACATTGGTAATAGTTTTTATCAAGTGGTGCTAAACACAAGCTAAATCCAGCATAACTGTTTATGTAGACTGCATGTAAGTAAATTGTGGGTATTACTAGGACTAGTCAGATTTTTCAGGAAAATATTTCCATTGCCGTCCCCATTATAAAGTAGCAGAGCTCACATCTACAGCAATGCCATCTTTGGCTAAGATGATTTTGGAGCTTCGACAGGAAATAAAATAAACTAATTTGCAATAATTCACTAATGACACTCGCCTAAGGACTTGTAGCTGTAAATATAAAATATATTTGTTAAACATACTTTTCTCTACACAGGTACTCAAATGTTTTACTCTTCCTTTTGAAAAGGTAGGATAGGTTTTTTGATAGGAAAACAATAAAAACTACACAGAGTTATTAAGTGGGCACCTAATGGTAGTGTTTATAATGGGAAATCTTTTCTGAGGGTAGGATATGATTTTCTAGCATGCTAAAAAGGAAGAAACTAGTTGATTCTAGAGGACATTTCTATATATTTTTAATTTGGTCGAGATTTTCTGACAAAATACAAAATAAAATAAAATAATTCCTAAATTAGATAAAAATATGTTTAAGAACTAAGCACAGAATGGAAATAAAGATTCTGAGATTATGTAGACTTTAGCATTTTCTACATTCATTATGTTCTTGGAAAGGCGTACATTGAGTTAGTTTGCCAAGCAAGGTAAGACTAATTTGAAGATGAAGTCTATTTAAAAGAAGACATAAACTCTGGTTAGCTAACAGTGTTTAATGGATTGAACTGCAAGCCCCTGGCCTCTGATCCAGTCTGTGTCATCTCTTTATGGACAAATCTTTCAACACCATCTTTATTTTTCATATTGTAGAAGGTAGGTTGTAAATTCTGTTACTGGTATAATTTTAAAATTAAGGAAAAATAAACCAAAACAACCTGCAAACAAATGATTTCTAGAAAAACTCAACCAGAAAGGTTGCTGGACAAGCTATTTAAAAGTCTCCAGGGTTTCAGGATGGGGCTTGGACCACATGACCTCTAGAGTTTCCTTCCAACATAAATTGGTCTACAAAAATAAAAGGAAACTGCCCAAAATTAGTGACATACATGTTACATAGTTTGTGTTCTTGGGCAAAAGCATACCTTATTATAAAAATGTAGAATTGCACATATATAACTGAGAGGAAAATCTTTGGGTTTTTTTCATGTAAATGTGAAGCTGTTGTTTACACACTTTGTGATGGTGTACTTTTCATGATGGTGTACCTTTGAGCTGTCCCTTCTATTACTTCACTTAGATGTCTGGAGCATTGTATCTCGGTGTCACCCAGCTGACACACTGAAGAGCAGCTAGCCTTAAAGCATCTTCTACTGTGGGAAAGAAGGATAACTATTTACAAAGAAACCTGAGGTGTACCTGAAGTTAGAAGGGTTGGTGATTTCAATATGAATCTGCCTTTTGGAGAAGCAGTGACTAGTACTATCATATTTAAATCTGTGATTATACTTGCTTTTCTTACAAGTAATAGTATGATTTTCTAACACTGCATATTAGCCAACTACCAAGGGAAGCTATCACTTTATTTAATAGTCACTGCTGTTAATTATAACCTGGAGGTCTGTATAATTGGTCTTGTAGTCCATATGTTGCTTTAATATGTCAGCATGACATCATAGGTATGTTGTGTAGGCACAGGTCACAGTACATGTATTTATATGTTAAACTATATTCAAAATAGTCTCCCACAAGATATGTGTCTATACAAAATATATAATGGCATGGCACTGCATTGAAGTGTATTTTGCACCTGATAAGGAGTCTCTGAATATCACACTACCATCCCCAATGAGAAACAAAAGCCTTAAAACTGCTAAACATTTCTATAGTGTTTGTGTGCATGTGTATACGCTGTACAAAAGCCAATCACCAAAAGCGGAGTCTGCTGTGGGGTTTGGCCTTTCTCACATACTTGCCAGGTATGTGTTGGGGAGGGCATCTGTGTCTGATGGAAAATCCTACAATAGATGTGTGACGTACTTATTGTGTGATGTACCTATTTCAATAATCCCTCATGAGACATTTATTTTTTCTAAATTTGTTCCAGAATTCTGAGAAAGGTGTCATTAATAAAAAATCAATTTCTGTCAAAAATTTCACCATTTCCTATATGGATGTTCTCTAAAATTTATGGAAAGACTAGTCCTGACTAGGATCTTGACTTTGTAATATTAGGATTTAAGTCTTACATTTCTGCAAGGGTGAAATCTGCAGGGGTATTTATTTTGAAGTAAGAGGGGAAAAGTGGACTTCGCAATATGATATTCAGTACTTGCTTTTAGTCCTAAATGGTAAATGGACATCAGACCTGAATATCATAGCATTTTTTATGTAAAGGATAGCTACTACAAGTCAATTCTGATTTGGTTGGTTGGTTGTTTTGGGGTTTTGTTTGTTTGGGTTTTTGTTTTGTTTTGCTGTTGTTGTTTTGTTTGGTTGTTGTTGTTGGTTTGGTTTTGGTTTTTTTTTTTTAACATTGATTACTTTTTTCTTTACTCCCTCTTGGTCAAGTACAGTAGGCCTATGTTAATTTTGGTATCTGACCTTATGTGTAGAAGAATCAAGAAACTGTTCCCCTCAAGATCTTTAAAAGGCTTTCTGAAACACCTCTGGAGTGTTCTTCAATAAAGCACATGGTATTTACAGCACATAAGGTGGTGTGGTGGGGTATAAATTTTACTGGGTTTCCTGTTGGGGTTATGTATATAATTAGAGATTAAAGAACTCATGTGAGTTTTGTGTCCTTCCCAGATTTGATCTTATAAAACCTTGAGATCTCAGAACAGCATTCCTTCCCACACCCTCCTTCATTCATGAGGAACATTCTGTGCTTTTGGGTACAAACACAAATTCAAGGACACACATGTTTTAAGTATACATGTGTATTTTTCTATGCTTTAAGCTGTCATACAAGCTGAGCGTATGGGTAGATTCATACACTGTCTCTTTAAATTTTCTGACTCGGGCTGGCTTGACAAAGACCTCCTTATCATTTTCTGGAAACCCAATTTCCTGAATCAGCGGATTTTTTTCCCCCTTGAAACTTCTGAAACTCTGAACTCTGTCAAAACAAGATGGCTGGCAAGTTTTAGGGACAGAGCAGAGACATAGACAGAGACAAAGAAGCCCCTGAGAAGGCAGACGGACTTAAATTGCTTGTGGTTTTTCAGTACAGCTGGTTTCAGATGTGTCGGCCTTGTTCTGCACTGGTTCCACTGCCAAAGCAAGACTGTCACAGCTGGTAGTACTTACTGCACTTGCGGGAAAGTATGTGATTCATTAGTTGGAACCGTATGTTTTTCACCAGTTCTGGTCATGTTTTTGTTAGGATGTGGTAAAAGCATAAGCAGGGGGTGAAGGGACAATGGAAATATGTGACTTGTTAAAGATTGGCCCCAACCAGTTATTAGCTAAATTGTACACTGTAAAAAAAAAAACCAAACCAACACCAAAAAAACACACACACACAAAAAGCCAAAAACAACAACAAAACAAAACAAAACTCCCAAAGACAAAAAAACAGAAACCAAACAAAAAAAACAAACCAAACAAACAAAAACACCCTCCCCCTCCCAACTCTCCTTCCCCCGGTAAGACAAATGATTTAATTCTTTAGTTAAGGTCATTTAGTCATAAAATAGTTAATAAAAAAAAATAAAATAAAATCAGTCTTAAGTCCTTTTTCCCCCTCTTTTAAGTATCATTAACTTTTTTACTGAAAACTGTAGTACAGGAAGAAATCATGCAGCAAGAGACATTAATTTGGTTAAAACCAGTCAAGCTGGCTAAGTATTTTGAATCTTTGAAAAAAGGTAGCTGCTGCTACTGATAAAATAGGAGTGTGGTGTAAAGGCTTGCAGGGAACACTTGGCATATTAGAATATTTGGTGGAAGGATAGCTATAAGTGGGTGTTCCTGTGCCCACACATGATAAAACAAACCAGAATTGTACAGAGATGTAACAGGCTCTTTTGTTTACTTTTTTTTTTTTTCCCCCGAGGGTAGCTTCTTCCCCTATTTTTGAATGTTGGAGAGAGTTTTGTACTATGTTTATTTCATAGCTGTTTGGACCTAAACATAACTGTTCAAATAAGACTAAAAAAAAAATATAAAAAGTGGGAAGGGGCAGACAAGAGGCATAGCACATTTGAACCAAACATTACTATATTCTTAAACTGTTAATACAGCTTCTCTCACCCCTTGCTTCACAGCACCAATGAAATAATACGAAGACTTCAAAGCCATGTGTTTAAGAAAGTGCTTTCAAAAAGAGTCTCTCTCCTCCCCACAGCCCCATTCCACTTTCCTTCACAGCTACTTTGCATGTGTGCACTGCCATTGGACTTTATAGAGCTAGAACCAGGTCTGCCTCTGGTAATTAGCTCAGCTGGCTGCAACATAAATAAAGGAAAGCACTTAGGGGCTGTAGTCTGTGACATGGTTTAACAGAGCATAAAAAGGTGCATCTGTTAACATGCCTGAATTCAGTCACCTTATTGTCACCCACAGAAAGATACCAGCTCTGAAACATGCCAATGCTATTTTGCAAACAAGAGGCCAGTATTGTATTAAATTAATCAGGCTGTGAACGTGCAAAGTGCTGCCTCTTAAAAATCGTGCTGTCTTGGCTTACAGTGGTGTTGCAATGAGTCCCTCCAGTATCTATTAGGATGACCTGTGGCACTGAATACTTCAACACTCTTCTAGCTAGTATTGACCTTTGTCAGCTTGATAAAAAAGCAAAGCCTAGAAATGTGCTTGTCATTTTTAGTGAACCAGGAGGATGGAAAGCACGGGGAAGGGGAGGGGGCTGCAGGGAAGCACTGGGATGCCAACAGCCTGTTTCTCTTTAAATTAGGATGCTGAATCTGAGACAAAATTGCAGGCTGCTTCCCTTTTCCTCCCCAGCAGCCCCGTGTCTCTCACCCCTTTCTTCCCTTGACTGTTGCTACTTGATTTGAGGTCTGAAATAATGAGGAATGTCTGCGTGATCAAAGTTACTGTCTGCCTTCTGGTCTCCACAGAAGTCCCGCTGTATGTGTTTGGTAGGCGACAAACAGCTTGTTGTAATGTATTTGAAGGTAATACAGTAACACTTTTTTAATGTTCTTTAAACATTTATTTGCTTTTTAATTCAGTAATCCTAATTAAAAAAAAAACCAAACAAACACAAAACAGATTAAAACCTTTTTTTGTTTGTTTTTATTTAGCTGTATAATGATTTTAAAATTATTTGAAGGAAAAAGATTACTTCAGCAGGTGATATAGCCAAGTGTACTTTAATGAATTTTTAAAATTTTATTATCTTATAGATGTGCAATTCCTTTAAAAAATGTTGATTAAGGTCTACCTAGCTCTGTCCAGAGAATTAAGGTAACAGGCTATGTGTTTTCAGTATATACATTTGTGTTATACAAACCATTATTTCCACAGTGTGACTACTTTTTATATATCTATTACTAGTATGTATTTTAAATATATATACAAATTATATTCTTTAGAGGGTCCAAATAAGTGCCTTAGCCATTAGGAACTGATGTAATGTCAGTGGGAGCTACTTCTACAAAGCATGAACCAAAAATTATTCCATTTGCCAGGGACAGAATGTGGATGACCAAGAGGTGTGATGCATTCCCTGCTCTATTTTGAAGTAGTTGCTCTGGAAGTATCCCACCCAGTTGTGCTTGGCCCTTTGGTCCTGACACTGGGGCCACTCCTGCATTCCTAACATCCAGACCCATCTTTGTTTTTGCCAACTGCCTTTACCCAGGAATATCTTCAGGGAAAAACCTAAAAAAGCCAGAAACCCACACATTAGCATTTACATTATTGTTATGAGAGAGGGATGGGGAAGGGAAAGAAGTTGCCATCAGGAGAGATGATTGTGCCTCAAAATCCCTTTATCTGAGTGCTGTGAAGTTACAATAAGCCAGCTGTGAAACAGGGGGGAAAAAAAAACAAAACGCTGAGTTTTTTTCAGTTGTCTTGATCCCCCCCAGTTAGAACTTTTCTGCTTTTCTTTTTCTCCCTCCCTCTTAATCTCAAGAGAGTTTCAAGAGAAGCAAACCGGGGGGGGGGGGGGGGGGGGGGGGGGGGAAAAAAGGGAAAAAAAAAGGGGGGGTTTTTGGTAGAAGAAATGGGGGTTATTGATCTTTGGCTGGTTTTCTTTTTCGGTGGGGGGGGG
>JANHFX010003646.1:0-12481 GCA_027560015.1 Chloroceryle amazona | reverse complement strand
AGCCTTCCTACCCCTCGGCAGGGAAAAAAAGCTCTTGGGCGGCTCTGGCCCGCGGCGTGGCCAAATGCACGGGATCCCCTAGGCACCCACGCCGGGCCGGCAGCCGCGGTGCCCCGGCCGGCTCTCACCGTATTCCCCCGGGTTGCTTCTCGCTCTCCCCGGCCGCTGCACAGGCCGCAATGGAGATTTCGCCCCCGACCTCAGTGGGAACAGTATTACTCCGAACGTGTCTCACTCTCTCTGATGTCTTTTTTTCTTTATTTTCTCCCTTGTATTAAATTCCCCATTGTGAAGGAAACGGCTTGCTTTGAAATGTGGGGCTTTTAGTTTCAGTGATGTAATTTTCAAATTCCTAATTTGGCCTCCACTAAGATTAAAAAACTCCAACTAAACAAAGGATGTAGTGCTTTTTTATTTATTTGTTTATTTAGAAATCAATTCTATTTTAAATCAATATTTGTCAGTGGCTGCAGTATTCTATTTACTCCACTAATGAGCAACCCCTTCACTCTTCAGAGAGCTTCTTTTTAGTTTTAGAGGGCCCATGGAAGGCTAAGCAATGAATAAAGAAACATCCAAATAGAAACCAAAAGATTTTATATTTTAAACAGTGCCACAGAAAAACTGAATTTTAATGACTTGAGTGAGTTGTGAATACCAAACATGGCATAAATGTAAAGCTTTAACCTTTTCTTCCTTTAAAAGTACTTCTTTAGACTGCTGTAAAACAAGAAGATAGTTTCATAACTTGGAATCATCTCTGCTCTGTGGCTCCAGTCCAGACTGAAATTGGTTCTGAATCCACATCTGACAAGAAGTACTGGCCAAACACACACTGGCTAACTGTACTTATGGCTGGGGCTGGGGAGACAAAAGGATAGGAAAATGGGAAAGCTGTTCTGACATAATCTGTATTGGATCACACTGCAAAATGGGTTTTGTGATCATGTGCTTTTGTCTGTTTAAATATAAATCTTTTAGAAAACTAAAATGTTTAAAACTACTTTTCCCTGACATTCCCATCCTGACAAAAACGTGTTGTAGGTCTGGTAGAAACAACAACAAAATCTCCCAAACAAACATCTTGTGTCTCCTTGTAGTTAAAAATCTGGTCTTCAGAATCTGCATTTTCAAACATTGCATGGGGCAACATTGTGAATCTTAAATTAAAGCACAGAACCAAGAAATCCATCTCTCAGAAAGAAGACACAGAAAAGGCTGCTGGGCATGAATTTCTGTTCCATAGCTTCTCAGAGAAGCATTTTTAGCACTACAGGTGGCTATTACCTCTTCAGATAGGGCTGAAGAAAATTCAAAATGTCTGTCATGCAACATGAAAACAGTCCTTGTGAAATCTGAAACAATCACACCTCTCATATCTTCAAAAAAGACTGTATCTTCTGTATTCCTGGATCTCACCCTGTCTGGGTATATGCTGCTGTGAGCCTCACTTTTATCTTCCAGTTGATGTCTTGTTTTCTCTGAGTAGGCAATGTGACTTCCAGACACAAACAGGGACAACTCTGCAGCATGAAATTCCTTCATGACTGGAAACAAGACACTTTTGGTGCATGATCCTTTCCAAGAAGAATAGCAAGGATATAATCTAAACTACTTGGCATAATGGGGTGTCTTCCTGACTTGGACAGTGAGTGATAGCCAAACTGTTGGTGTTTTCATACTCATCTCAATTAAAAGAAAAGGCAAATGCTCAGGCACACAAAGGACTGGAAACTCAGCCCTCACAAACACATGTGGCCACAAATCCCAGCCTTGCAGATACCTGTGCCATTAGTTTGGCACACTGTCAGCATTGTCCTGCAGAATGTAGATGAGGAATGGGAAACAGACGGATTATAAAATATTTTTTTTTAAATTACTAAACTTCAACAAAATTTGATAGGACTATGAAAAAAAAAAAAAAGAGAAAAAAGCACATGACCATCCAGATGGTTCTCACAAACTTCACAGACCTGTTGAAAATAGTGTCTTAGAAAGAGAAAAAATATTCTTACAAACAAAAAAACCCCACCCAGATTGACAGACAAATTAAAAAGGCACAGGAGTCTTATAAGGAAAACGTTGTCCAGCACAAGCAGAGGTCGGTATATGCTCCTGCTTTAATAACATCTTGCTTTATTGTTTGTACTAAAGAGCCCTTGAGGCATCCTTGAGACATCTTTTGCTATTAGGCAAGAGTCAATACAATACTTCCAAACTGACTTTCACATTTCAGAGCTATTTACACCCACTCTGCTGAACCATAGTTTACACACAGAAACGATGAGGATGATGTAAGCTAAACGTGTTATCTGTGGCATATTTTAACTTAAACCTTCTTCCTACTTCTTGGCATTCCCACTGCCATTTGTTTGGTGGTCAGATGTAGGCCTAAGGGAGTTTGTACAGAACAGAGTGGAGGGAATATAATAGAGTACTGATATAGAGTTTCACACATATCATCACTAGGGAATGTCATGCACAATCCAATCTTAAAACTGAAATCTGCTTGGTGAGATGTGGTTGGCCTATTCCATAGTCTTTTGCTCAAAGTGACTCAGAAGGAAAATGTAATTTTTCAGTTGAACATCTAAGTGGCTGTTATGATTTTAAACTATCTATTGACAAAAGAAAATAGATACAGTCGTCCTCTGCTTGAACTTCTGCAGTCCAAGCACAGCTCTTTTGAACCAAAGTGAGTTATGAAATATTTGGGAAGCTATGAAATTTCACATGTGAACACTGTCTTTGAAGTCAAGATTTCAGTAGATATTCACTTCAAGGCAGGCTTTGGAAGAATGCTTTCAGGTGAAGAGAAGCTGGCTTGAATTTGACAACCAACATCTGAACCATCAGATACAGCACCTGGACCACACTCAGAGGTGTTGCCTGGCCTCAGAATTCTGTCTGCCTGTCATCCAGATGATGATGTCAAGCAGAGATTGTGATAACGCTGTGTCTAGTGCAGAAGAAATGTTGAGCTGGGTGTTGTCTTCAAATTGGAGGCCATTTGGCTTCCATCATCTTCCAGCTTCTTTCTCTATCTTCCCATACGTGGAGAGTAATATGGGCAATTATTGTGGGACTGTGTAGGCAAAGTCACTGGGGAAGAGCTGCCTGTTACACAGTCTTCAGAATTTGTCCTGGAGCAGTGTTTTGCCACTTTCAGTCTCTGGAAGGCTGGAAATGAGCAGTCAGAGGATGAGAGCACTCATGACAGAGAATCATCTCAGTCTGCTTTTGGAGAGGATGAAGGACACTGCAGAACAGTGTCAGAAATTTCTGCTCCTGAAATGGAGATAACTGCTCTCATCACACTGGGAAGATTTTTAAACCTCAGTCCAGGTCAGTGCTGAGCCATAAAGGGTCTGATCTACATGAATTGCCTATTGAAAATTACCTCCAGCACACTTTGATCTTTGCTTTTATTGTACCCAGTCCTAAGAGTTACTGCCAGCTTTGTGCAGCCCTGACAGGTGGTTTTTTCTCCTCCCTTTGTATGCTTACCTTTGAGCTATCTCCAAGACTCTGGCTTGAGCCTTAGAACTGATGCTACTGAGTTAATGCCACACATCTGTGAGGTGTCATCTCTTTGTCCAAAACAGCCTTGACTGTCTGGGGTCCCTGCAGAGTTTGCAGTTCTGGCCAAGGAGAGCTGAAAAATGTATCCACCGATGTTGTTCATGGTTTCAGGAGAGCTAATGTAGATGGGACAGTAATACACTTTTGGGTTGGGCTTGGTTTTGACATCTGAGAGTGTGCAATCTTTATAGACTCTGGATTTTTGTTATCCTTTAAGAGGAAAAACTATCTGTACCAAATCAGCAAAGCCTATTTAACTATAAAACAGATTCAGAGATTGTCCTTTTTGACAGGAGTTATATATAGGATACATGGCTATTTATTATCACAAGTGTCTTTGTTCCTGTTATGTGTATTTGTGGTTAGATGGTAAAGAACTTTTGTGTAAATTTGGGAATTCCCAGGTGCAAAGCTCTCCTTGTGAAGCCTCATAGACTGTCTAAGCCATCGTATGTGCAAAGTTAAAAACACTCAAAAGGAAAAAAAAAGGGGCAGGAAACTCCATAGATCAGTTGAAGAATACGGCTGTCTTCAGAAGAATTGCAGAAGACATGAATTCCGTTGATTATGTCTTGACTCAGCTGATACACTACCTTATTTTGTCATAGTTCAGTGAACGTGCGTTTAACCAACACACCACATGGGTCAAAGAGACATTTTTCCCCACTGTATTTCAATTACAGACACCCATAATGAAAATCCTTGTGTTAGTTGCCTGAAAATGCAATTTTCAGTAGCCATCAGAATTTATTTCCCCCCTTTCTTGTGGGTAAGTCAACGAATTGCTCAAAATTGCTGGGTAATATTTCTCTAGTTTTAAAAAATTACTACAGTGAAATTACCATCATTGAAGCCTCATTTCCTCCTGCAGCTCCATAAAACTTTTTTAAAAATCAGATTTGCACAAATTCTAGACTGGCTTCATCAAGGGAAACAGAACATAACAAGACCTTTCTGTATCTCCATCAACCCACTTAGATAGATGTGGCTTTTTCAGTGGGGGACAGGCAAAACAATACTTCCCTATGGAATTTAAGCAAATGTGTGTGGACTGTTTTTGAGAATGTTACATGTTTTCATAACATCACAATAGAATGTGATTTGTTGTAAAAGGCCACTGTAACAATACAAAAAGAGTAATTAAATTATTGAAATTAAACACAGGTAACACCTTGTCTTACCTAGATTTAATCATCTCCTTTTTGAACCACTTTGTGGAGAAAAATGTTTTAAGCAATACAAAGTAGCTGATGTGTTTAGTGACTTACAGCATAGACACAGTTTATGTCCTATAACACATTGCTAATATTGACATAATGAAATTATGTGAAAATAGTCTTGTAGAAGGCACTAGCCACATTCAGAATTCAAATAATTTACCAACATTGTAGAATTTTACAGCATTTAATTAAAAATGTAATGTATTTTATATAAAAATGATGTTTCGGCTAAACTGTTTTCTTCCCATCAAATTACTGCTTAGGCACAAGAGTTTCTGAGGCAGCAGTGATATTTACAGGACAGATGAGCACTTCTAGATGTGACTTTCCACAGCTCACCCCTGAAGTGCACAGGTGCTCAATCCCTGCCTTTGCAGAGATATCACCTTAGGCATCGGCAGATGATTAAGGGACCTGCTTCGAGAGCACAATTTCTTGAGCAATTCCCAGCTGCCAGTAGAATACCAAAGTACCTACCCACTGCTAAGCATTGGTGTTGTGATGCTGTCCACAGAAAACTGCATTACTACCTCTGTAAAGTAAGAGATTTAGATCTGGACATGTAATTTCTGAGAAGCATATAGATATAGATAAATTAAATTTGGAATTGAAGCTTTTCATACTAAAAATGAGGGCTTATTTTTACAAGTTTTTTATTTACTTGCAACATCCAAATCAGTCTAGTGCAGCCCTAGGAAACATTAAAGTGTTGCTGAAGACAAAGGTGATAACTTACTAAGAGAGAAAACTAGCAGTAGCTTATGAAGTAATCAGAAATGCACCAATAAGGTAACAAGCAGAGAACTTCAACAGAATTACATTTCAATCTACAAACTTCCTTCAGATTTGATAAATAAAGAGAGGAAAAAAAAACCCAATGTTATTTAACTCATAATTCAGTAAATTTTTACTGCTGTGCTTCAATAAGTAAGGATGGTTACAGTCAGTATTCTCCTTGCACAGGAAGCTTCCTTTTTATTGAGCAATTGATTTTTTTCCTTTCCTTTCCTTGGTGGATTTTAAATTTTATTGTATGCAGAAGATTAGTAGCAGTAATAATAATGTGAAATAATGTAATACAGAGTAGATTATGATAGATAGCAAAATAATTCACATAGATATAATACCCAGTAGAAGTCTTTACAGCCAGAATAAAGATTTGCATTTTTTTTCCTTTTGTTGGATTTGTAAAATGTAGAGTTTTACCATATTAGTCTTGTGTTGTAAAGTAGCATGGTAAATCTAAAGTTCTAAACCCAGTTATGATTATTATTTTGGAAGGCTACTGGGTTCTTGTCATCACTGCTTATGAATAGGGACATTAGTTACTGTAGCAAAAATTTATCAGTAAAATTGTGGAGTGGATCCATATCACAAGCTGCTTATTATAAACTTGGGGTGTTCTTTTTCTGGATATTGTTCCCCAGGAAAGTGTACACAAACATGCCAGCCTCTCCAAAGGATGTAATCTTGTCTTTGTTGTACTAGGGCCCCAAAGAAAGCGCTTTAATGTGGAGTTTGCATTTGAAACCAAGTATGTTAGATTCCTCCCAGAGTGGCACACAAGGAATGCAGAACATCATTGCGCTTGTTGTTATATCTTGGGCCGGAGTGTCCTGCTCTTGAACTCAAGGAACTGAAAGATACACAGATGGCTGCCATTCTCCTTCAAGGTAAATTTTAAATAAAACCATTACATTTGTAAGAGCTATTCAGGTTAAGACAGTTGAAGTATGCTGGAATTGAAGACCAAAGATCAAAATTTGGGTGCACCTACTGTGTCACTTTAAATGGAACAGGAAAACAAAATTTTTCTCATTCCTTGCAACCTCATCCGTTTCTTGAGGAACCAGGTAAAAAGTCTTGGGGGCAAGATAGAGCAAAACACACTGGAACAAAACAAATCATTTCCCCAGGACAAAACCTTTCTTTTTCATATTTATGGGCATCATGAGTGGCAGAAGATTTAAAATACTGGGAGGAGGGCTGTTCTTATGCTGTTGCTAAGTGTAGGGAAAAAAATATTCAGATGCAGTGCGGAGTCTGCAAGTAAGAGAGAGTCATATAGTTTAATTAAGTTCCAATTAAAGACCAAGAGCTGGACTATCTGCCTGCACTGAACCAGGAGCCTGTCATTCTTGAGGTTCCTCTCTTTCTACTTGACAGCCTCATCCTGGTAATCACAGTTTTACATACCTATTTCTACCAACAGACCCAGCATATCCGTTGATCACTGTGTTGGTGGAGAGGAAGCATTTTAATATCATATATATATATGCATTTCAGCTTATCATGTATGGCAATTGTTATAGATGCTCATGCCTCAGTTTTCCATGGGTGCAATATCCTGCATGTTGGAATACATCCCTTAGAGAAAAAATGGTTTGTACCTGGAGCTAGATCCAGTTAGTCTTTTCCAGTTATCACAGTTTGGATGAAGGCTTATGTCTGCAAGACTTGGCAGACAGGCAGTCAGACCACATTAATTTGAATGGGTTCAATATAAGGTTGGCTGAACTGCATGGCTATCTGTACATCAGCAGATGCAGACTCTGATGAATGTGCTACACTGCCCAGCTTTGAAGTTTTATGTTTTAGTACAAAACTGCTGTAACTGTAAATTTCACAAGTCAGAAGCTGAATTTAAGGGAGATGTCTGAAAAAGAAACGTTCAAGGGGAATATTTTTTCCACCTAGAATGGCAGCTGAATGTAGACCTGTATAGCTTATATTTTATCATCTGTTTGCTCAGGAAGTCAAGACACCACATTCAAGTAGCTGCTTCACCTCGCTCTATCTGGATTTATTGTAGTGTCTTGCAGCTGTCTAATTTAAACTTCTAACACTAGCTTAAACCCCACATCCCTCAGTTTTAATAATCCTTGTTAAGATTACTTTAAGTTCAATGAAGTTCCTTCATATGGGATTTTCAGTGCCATGTAATCAGGAGTCATTTGCAAACAGTGTTCATTATACAGGAAGGCTGGTAAATGAATGGCCTTATGGCATTTCCTTCAGGAACACCTTGTCAAATGTGGGCTCTTTGAGACAGTCATGTATCAAAAGTGCCCTCCTACAAAAATCTAAGAGAGTTCAGAGCACAAGTCTTTCCATTCTCAGCTTCCTTGAAGCTTTGGGGTGGAGGGGTAGTTTCCAAAGCAGGATGGGATGGAAGCTGAGAACTTGTAGAATTTGCTTTCCTTATGCACTTTCAAATGGTGGTTGAAGTGGAGATACATGTATTACTGGGAAGTAAAGTTGAACTGGTCATTGTGAATGAATTATTGAGATTTTTTCAGTTCTTTTACTTTATGCCTTTTTGACACCCACCTCTTCCTGGTGCCATACCACTGCCACTGGCTTTGGAAAGTCACACTGGGCACTTTTTCTGAAGTGTCTGGTCAACACATTCCAATTTTGGTTGTTCATGAATGCTGGCATTGCCCATCTCCCATTTGCCATCCATGAGTGCAGCTAATTGCCCATATCACTTAGTATAGGATCTGCTTCAGGATTAGAGGAGACTGTTTAACTGCAGCAGAGGAGTGGTGGCAGAAGATAGCTTGTTCTGGGTGTACGTGCTCTTCCTGCAGGTGCAGTGACTACTGTTGTGGGAGGAATTGTCCTTTGCCAAGTGGTCCTGTAAAAGCTCCAGTGATGCAGATGTTCACAAGAGCTAGTTAAGTCTGGTAGTAAGAGCTGCTGTTCAGGTATGACTATTTGTAAAAAAATATTTTTGCAGAATTAACCAGCAACATGTTCATATGGCTCCTTTTTTATATGTCATCTTTTTGCTCTATAACATGCTTAAAATGAATGTTACACTTCCAAATGAGTAAAACTAAAACAATGGAGTTAGTCATATTTAATTATTGTTTGTAGATCTATTATCTATAAATACCTGGTACCTTAAGTCACATGACATTGAACAAACTGTTAATGATTTCACTTAACCAAATGCAGATCTTTGCACATGAGTAAATAACTATTTCTCTTAATTTAATATCTTTTCCTGCAAGGCCTTGTTTATTGCACTGTAAAAAAATTAAGGTCTTTCAGAATGGGAGCAAGGAGAACTCTTACCACTGATAGAAACTTACAAACTGAACAATCTTATTAACAATATCTTATCGATAGACAAATAAAAGTAAATAAGAAAAGGGAACAAAACCTTCTCTCATTTTCTTTTTTAATGCAAATGTTGTTTTATTCCTCCATTATATATTTCAGGTGCATAGTATGTTTGCCCAATCACTCCACCCCTTTCTGGGTGGGTATTACTGAAGGTTGTTAATGGCCATTTCAGTCAGCTAAAACTAACTGTGGCATAATGAGTGCAGGCCAGTACAGAGAACAATTAAATTCAGCATCTCTATCTTTAACAGTCTGCCTTTTAATATATGCCGCTCACCTCAACATCAATCCTCTGTGGTAGCTGCACCATGATCTGAAAGGAGCAAACACCTGAGCAGACCTCGACAGTTACCCTTTTCCTTTGTGTTTGAGCTGCTCACCAGAAGGCTATAATATCTACTGGCACTCCACAGACTTTGTCAACCGAAGGACCACTTAAGACTTTAAAAAAATCACCTGATAGGGTCTAATTATTTTGAAAATAATCCACATTCCAATGCTCACATTATAGTGTTCATTTTCAACCAAATACAAGCTGGCATGCTTTCAATGCATATTACTTTTCATCTTTCCCAATTTTATTCCTTTCCTGTTCATAGGGAGGTTTGTGTGTTTTCATAATGTTCTGCAGTTGTAGCATTTCATAATTTATGACACACCAGTGATTCACTGTGCACAGATTGATAAATTTCTAGACAGGGACAATACAGGGGACATTGAGTCTTGTATTTTTGTAGTCTCGTGGATATCTTATTTTGGCTTTCAGAAATAGGTGGCCATCAGAATTAATTATTAAAAAGGTAATAGCCTCTACTTTCTCTGTAGATTTCTGAGTACAGAATACAGAGGTATTTGTTTTTCCTGAACAAATTAAACTTCTTTCTGCCATAAGCATTAACTGATAAATGGAAGCAATTTCTCTTGTGAAAAATAAAGCACAAAGAGGAAAATCACTGGTGTTTAATATAACAGGAGAAACTAATCTAGCAGCATAGTTACTGTCCTTGATGTCAGATGAGATCATTGTTGATATGAAGACAATGAGGCTTATTTAATGATGATGGTCTACTTTAATTTTATTGCAAGAAGGTTATGTACAGCGTGGAAACTTACTCACTTTGCTTAATACAAATAGAACAGACTATCATCAGGAAAAATGTTACAAAAGTTAACTGGTGCAAAGCATGTAATTCTCATGCTGCAGGTATACAGTGTTTTGAACAAACATATTAGCTTCATACACTGTCTGCAGTTGCAATAAAATTGGTGACCAAGGTGATTCATGACTGTTAAAAGAACAGCTCAAAAAACCTCACCTCTTGTTCCCTCTCCTTCTTGTCTATTTTCCTTTTAGAAGGCCTTTTAGAAATGAAAACAGTGCCTAGGCTGCATCTGTGTGACCCCAGGCACCTGCTGGCTTCTCCCCAGCAACAAGGAATCCCTCCTGTGGCTGCATGGATCAGAGGATGGGCTTCTTTGGGGTAAGGCAGGTGTCCTGGAAGGGATTTTACCTGTCTCTTGACAATTCCATTGATATAGTTTGCTATAACTTAACAACTAAAACTGTTACAAATGGCAAAACAGTTTTAGAGGTAGATATTTCTTTTGTCTTTTATTGGGATGGGTTACTTTTATACTGTTTTGTCTTTTAAATAGAAACAAAAAAGTGAGCAGATGTTGTCCAAATGTAGTCCAAATTTCTAACCAACTACTTTCTTGTAGCTGGTTAGAAATGGTCAGATCACTGCTGTGAGCCATATATTAATCTCCTTGAAACAAAGCAGTGATATAAATGACCGTTTCCATCCATACCTGTTATTTAATCCTGTTGGCATTTGTATTTTCAGATGCCTTAAATAGTAAAAAAAAATGAGCAAGCCTTGCATGGATTCAAATCGGCAAAGTAGGGACTCTTTCCCTGGGCTTTGTGACCTAGAAATTGAACAAATTTTGCACCTGAGTCTTTGTACCATAATTTATCAGAGTGTTTACTGAAAATATAACTTAGAGAATTAAAGCAGAAATCTGCAATCTACACATCCAATATTTTAAAAAGACAAATGCTTAATTTTAAAGTGTCCTGCCTGAAATGTTTTTACTTACAGCTACTGATGCTTTTCTCCTTCAATACTTTCTATGGAAGAATTATCCTCATCCTTTTATTCCTTTGCCACTCCTTTTTCTCTTAGCCAAGTCCAAAACAATTCTGTTATTTGGCTGCAGGCCAACAGACCGAGTTAAAGAGAACTTGAACCATCTGATATACCCTGTGGCAAGAGCAGGCATGTGTTTGTGCTTCAGATTGGCATTCTTTCCACAGCCAGTATATTCTGCCAGGTGACAAAGAAAAGAGAATTGGTCTCATATGCTTTCCTGCTACTTTTCACCAGCATCCTGGGCTTTATCGGTTACAGGTTTTACTAGAGGGACTTCTGAGTGATGTAGTTAATTTTAACTATATTTTGGATATGGCATTCTAGAAGATTCCTAATTCCTTTTCTTTAAGAATACTAAGGATAGCCTTCGTCCCTGTCCAGTGAATCTTCAAAAGCTATACATTAATTGGAAGGTCTCCCTGGTTAAACAGTTATGCTATAGCAGCATGTTCTGTGCTAGGTTTTGGCAAGCTAGCTATAAAGCATACTGTGTACCTGCAGGCACGGGACTAGATGGAGGCAAATCTTAATTAAGTCTAGCAGATATCACTTGTTTATCTATGGAAAGGTGGACATGCATATTATTAAATGACTGTAACTGACATCTCCAATTATATCTGTCTTAAATACCTATGGATTTTTTCATACCATTAAGGCCATTTAGAAGCAGATGGATAATTAATCAGGTGACAGATGTGAATACTTAGGTCATTTTAGTTTTGTTTTGAAAGACTGAATTCAAAGAAGGAGAAATTATGCCAAAAAAAAAGGAAGCAACTTAAATTTAGTTGAAAGCTTATAAATTTATAGAAAATTTATGGTTAAAACCCACCCTTTCCTAGGGGATTAAGGACATAGTACAGTAGCTTCTGAGATAAAACTAAAAAAAATAAGCAGAACATTAATGTATGACCTCATTTTTGTTTTTTAAAATCAGGTTCTTAGCAATCTACTATACGTTGCAGATTAAGCACAGCCAAAACCTTTTATGCTGATGAAAAATAAAGAACGTCTTAGAAAATTCAGGGCTGAGGTAGAGCTTTAGTGTCTTTTCTCTGAATATTGGGGGGTTACCCATGAAGGAAAAGACTTAGGATAAATGAAGGAAAAATAATTGTGGTTTTTTTTTTTTTAAGTGGAAGCTTGTTCAGAAGGAAAAAATATCAACACATCTGCTCACAAATGATTAAAATAAGTGAGACTTTTCTGAAAGAAAAGGGGTTGAAGAGGAAGGGACATTTGGAAAGTTCTGTCGAAACTGATTCACTTTTGATGTGTGTATACATTTCTTAAATCTAGGCTACATTATGAGCTAGTTAAAAGCAAATAGGTGGGATATTCAAGGTGACTCAATTCAACTTGGTTGATTTCAAATTATTCACTTAAACC
>JANHFX010003645.1:0-18120 GCA_027560015.1 Chloroceryle amazona | reverse complement strand
TCTTAAAAAAAAAAAAAAAAAGAGGAAGAGGAAGGGACCAGAACTAGAATTAAATCAAATTTGGTGGATGTTTCTGAACATGTAATCTGCAAAATATATGCACCATTGGCTCACATTGTTATGTTGCCTAGGTGATTGAATCATCAGGATGAAAGAGTGTTAAAAAATAAATACTTCAGAAAGTAGAATAATCATAGTCATGGTTAACAGTTTTTTCAGGCATCTTGTCATCCTCTTTCTGGTTTCTGTTGAGCTGTGATGAATAAGCTTTTCAGATTCTTTGTGAATATAGTCAATGTTTATGTGGGAGAATAGCTTGGTGGGCAGGTGAGGTATTCTGATGATTTAGGGGGTTAATATACATTTTGCTCTTGGTTTGCATATTCAAATGCAAGCTGATACCATCCTATAGACAGAATTTCATGCAGGTAATTTTTCCAATTTAGTGGAAAAAAAATCCCATTGTGTTCTGTAGTCAGAGCCTTAGGTATTTGTTAACTTTAGGTAGTTTATAAAGAGAAGTTTGAAATACATAAGAGAAAAGATCAATAATGCATCAGTTTCTGTATTACAGGTTGGATTCATGAATGATGGTAGAATCATAGCTGCAGATTTTCAGTGCTATATAAATGGTGGCTGTACAAAAGATGAATCTGAGTTGGTAAGTCCTTCTTCACCGATAGCACCTACACTGACAGAATAGGTCACAAAAAGAAAACAGCAGCTCTTTGTCACAAATTATTTCTCTTAAGAATATGTCTATTCTTGTTAAGTGCAATTCCTAGCTGCCTAAAGTAAAAATGCATCTGTGGCCCAGATGTTGCTTACAAGTATCACTAAGGTGATAGAAAATAGTGATAGACATAGAAAATTCAGATTTAAATAAAACAGAAGGACAAGAAGTTTTGTTAAGTGGTCTATTAATATAATGTTATTCCTTCACTTCCCCAAAACTGAAGGTCTGATTTTCTATCAATAATGTTTCTTCATGCTATTGTAATTCTTATGAATTAAATGCAGTTTCTCTGATGTAAGCAGTTTCTTTACTTACAGTGGTGTAAAAATCCACAGAACAGGCCTCCTAAGTGAAGTTCTACCCCTCCTTAAAGCAGTTACATTTCATTAGTCTCTTGAGTGTATTTGACAACTTCCAACATGTTTTTAAAGGAAATTGAACCATTTGAACAACTATAATCTCTTATTACAGGTTATTGAGTACATTGTGTTGAAAGTGGACAATGCATACAATATCCCCAATCTCCGAGTCAGGGGCCATGCCTGCAAGACTAATTTGCCTTCTAATACTGCCTTTCGAGGATTTGGGTTTCCCCAAGCAGGTCTGTTTATGGAGACCTGTATTGTGGCTGTGGCAACCCAAACTGGCCTACCACATGAGAAGGTAAGAGAACTAAGTCTGCCAAATAAGCCATAGAATAACAGAGAACTTCAGAAGCTCTTTCTGCTTAAGTCAGTTCTTGTAGAAACAGATCTACCAGTTTTACTTGGGTTGAATGTTACAGCACCTATGATTTCATGGGGTAATACTTGGATAGAATACAGACAAGAGTGGAGAAAACTGGCTTGGGATCTGTTGCAGAATATTTGATGACTGACATTAGTATGATCAGCTTCAGTCAAAACAGTAAAATCTCTTGTACTGTGTGACCAGTTTTAGGTCACTTTGTGTATGTTCAGCTGTCATCTGTATTTCAGCCTTTCAGAACTGGACTTTCCATCTTTTCCATCCATCCATCCACCCACCCACAGTTTAGGTAGCTGACTCCTGTCATCCCAGTTACCAGGTTGACACTTTTGGTTTCTTCCCAACCTTCAGCCACAGTGTCCCAACACTTTTAATCATTGCCATTTCCTCTCCAGTCTTCAAGATCTTGAACACTGCTTAGCCCAGTATAAGCTTTTTTGTCTTTTGTATATTCAAACTGTGGTTTATAAATAATTTATCTTTCTTAGGATGCCAATCGTCATGTTTTTCTCTATTTCTTTGAATTTTCTCCCATTTACATGCTGTCATTTCCTACATTTTGGAGACACATCTCCAAAGGACAAACTGTTTTTTTTAGATTTAATTTCTGCTTTCACTCATTGTATTTACAATTTGAGTTTACCAGCCTTCTTTGCAGTGAGCAGCCCTTGTGAACAATCCCACTGATACCACTTAACTTCACAGGAATTTGACATGAAAAAAAATCAGGCCTTTTGAGCAGTGATTTCCTTATAGAAAGGAATATGACAGTATGTTTGATATAGATAAGCATTAATTATATTATTATATCATTATATCATATGTCATGTCATATTATATAAAATATGTCAATATATGGCAATGTTTACTTTCAGCACTGCATAAATTTGCTTGCTGTTTAGGTTAGGGAAATAAATATGTACAAAGGAGTTAATCTAACGTCCTTCAAAGAAGAGTTTGATGCAGAGAATCTGTGGAAATGTTGGGAAGAATGTTTGGACAAGTCTGACTACTACAGTCGAAAGGCAATGGTGAAAGAATTTAACAAGAAAAATTATTGGAAGAAGAAAGGGATTGCCATCATTCCCATGAAGTTTTCTGTTGGATTTAACGAAACTTATTTTCATCAGGTAACCTCTTTGAAACAGTGCTTTTGTAATCTAAGATCTCTAGTTTTCTTTCCAAAAATAGAGGAAAGTGCAGGAAGGGAAGAGAAAGAGAAAAGAATTCCAACATGCTGGACTAGCATAAAATATCATCCACTGAGTTGTACTTTGTTTCCGAGAGATTATCACTCTATCTGGCTGATCTATTCATAAATGCTTATTCACTATGAGAATCTGATCTAGTAAAAGGTGGCTGTGGCCAAGGCCATGGCAGGGAGGGTTGAACTAAATGATCTTACCTTGGCTGATCTAGATAATCTTCCCTTGGGTTGAAGATCCCTTCCAATCCAAGCCATTTTATGACTGTATGAGTATTCATCTCACAAAAATCTGAATTTATGATTTCCAACATGCTGTATTTATCCAGCCAAACACTAAATAATTCACTGTAAAAATGTGGTACTTGGAACTTTACATAATCTGGTCCATAGTAAGAAAAATAGTTCAGGTAGTACCATTTATATGATAGGTTAAGCTCTGCTACTGGATTTTTTATGGCTCAGAATAGCGGTATTTCTGGGAAATTTTTCCAGTTCTGACTTTTTCTTTTTAATTAATGTCTTGAACCAAAAATTATTTCAATTGAGCTTTAGGTTAAATGACCAAACATTTGTTTATGACGGTACATATATTAGTTGTTTATTCCATCTCTTGATTGTTTTTGCAGAAGTTCATAGACTAAGGGCTCAGAGAGAGATTAATAAAGCTCAGGCATTGCATTTTATTTCCAAAAATCTAAATCTAGTTCTAAATCTTAGAGAATAGATTTATTGTTTAACCTTGTCTCTGTCAGCTAAGACCCCAACTGACATCAGCAAAACGTTACCTGATTGCAAACATCACAAGTTGGCGCCAAAGAAGATCACATGACCATTATTTCTCAGTGTAGAATTAGTAACAAAGATGTCCCAGAGGCACAGTATTTCACTGTCCTGCTCTGCTGTTTGCTCTCTGAGCATTGGTAGCTAATTGCATGCTGCAGCAAAATGTCTCTTTACAGAATTTCAGTTCTCCTTCACATACACTTTTTCCTTCATAGTAGTGGATGGCTTGTATGAGGTTAATTTATTTTGTCACCATTCCTTGGGAAGTTATTTATTCCTGATTTTACCATGCATGAAAGTTCATTACTTCCATTCCCACCTGCTTCTTCAATTTACTCTGTTTAAAATAGTTATTTACTGGCACAAGGCTGCACCAAAATAAGAATAGAAAGTGAATCAGGTTCTAAGCCATCCTCACGATGGCCTGTGCAAGAGGGTGGAAAAGCAGCTCTTTCATTGTGCCATCAAAACTATATACTATGAAAATCAGTTTATTATTACCCTCTATGGATACATGCAAACAAAAATGATAAGAACTAATCCCTCAGTTTCAGAAAAACAAAAGTACAACTCTGCTATTATTTGTTCTAAAAGAAAAGTTCTATAGATGTTGATAGTAGGAGATACCTTGCCATCTGTCCAAAATGCCTTTGGTTCCAAATTCAAATTGTGCTCTGTCCTCCTTTTTACTGCGGGTGAGGAGGGAATAGTATCTGAGGCTACACATACATTATAACTAGAGCCAGCATGTTCTTAAGTCATGCAGTTTCAGAAGAAGAAGAATTTGCTTTTTTGTTATTTGAACTAATTACTGTGATCCCTGCAGAACACCTTTGAATAACTATTAGCTCATTCAGAGTCTATCGTGTCTAAGAGCAGTGAAAATTTTTGTCAGGCTGTTAGAGAATTTCCACTCCCTTTTAATAATATATCAATGTTTGTGAATTAAATCTGTCTTTGCCTTGTTCTTTTTCTTATGCACCTTTGTGCAGTGAAGTAAGAAAATTACCAAGTTTCTGGGGCTTTTCTTTAGGCTGGAGCTCTTGTCCATATCTATATAGATGGGTCTGTGCTAGTCACTCATGGTGGAATTGAACTGGGACAAGGAATTCACACTAAGATGTTACAGGTGAGTCGGCATCTGAGGATAAACAAAATGTGAGAGAGATAACTGAGCCACAAGGATGAATGGCACTATGAAACGCAACAGGCAAATTCTATAGACATAAGAAAGTTAAGCTTAATATTGAGTTGTTGTTTCTGAGTTATCAATGAAGACAAAACTTTGGAAAAATACAGCTATAATCAAAGTGATCTTTCAAGACCTGGAAAGGAGATGAATATCTTTGTGGTAACATCACTGTTATCAGGATAGCTAAGGCACTGAGAGCACAGGCAAAAACCATCCAACTTTTTTTACAGAGGGAGTTAAAGTGATGAAAACTTCTTTCAAAATGAGCTGAATTGACATCTGTATATTAGAACACTGTGAAAAACAATAAAGAACAAAATAACAAAGCCATTTCAAATGAGATAGAGAATAAAATATACAGATAATATTTGAAACTCCATGAGGGAAAATGGTTGATTGTTTTTTTAAATTTGATTAAGTTTTCCATATGCAACCAAAGCCTGATTAGAGAGAGCAAGTAATTGGAGGCAAAACATGTAGTATTGCATTATACTGTTTTAGCTTATCTTCTATTACCTGAATATATTTATGAAGTATTAGTTTTACATAACAATTGTTAAAGAAGACTTCTGCCTTTGTCCTAGTCATAGTATTACTGTTAAATTAGCTCATTTCTGTGTGTGTGTATAGAGCGATGAATGGCTTGATGAATTCCTGACTTGAGACTGCATCTTCAAGTGGACCAGATATTTTTTGTTTACTTTTATTACAGATAGCCAGTCGTGAACTGAAGATACCATTGTCATATATCCACTTCTGTGAAACAAGCACAGCAACTGTACCTAATGGAAAATACACAGCAGGATCAGTTGGAACAGAAATCAATGCAAGAGCAGTCCAGGTTAAGCATTACCATTTTTTCACATAATCAGTGGTTCTTTTGAAAACTGAATGTTCCTCTGAGGATTCATAATTGTGTTTTGGTTTTGAGCAGCCTGCAGTTCTTTTATCTCAAAATCTCTTGCTTATTTTACATGCATAGGGGTTTTTTTTCTGCTTTACTGCAACAGATTTACAAATGTGGGTGGGGTTTTTTTAGATTGCTGCTAGATGAATTTATGTATCTTCACTTTATTCTGTATTAAACACAACTTAAAGGAAAATTTAGCAGAAGGTATATTTTGGGTACTTTTTTTAATAACCAGACTGAAACACCCTTATCCATCCACTTAAGTGCTTTGGGACCAGTGCTACTTTATTTTTTAATAAACCATTCAAGACAGTAGTTTTCTGGCTAGTAAATCAAAACAGGAGGAGAGTCGGGTCCTTTACCTTCTTTTTGTTGATGGTTTCAGGGATAGTCCAGTATATGAATACTTCAGTTACATTAGAGCAGATTACTGCCACTCTTCACAAAATCCTGCTTCTAGCTAGCAGTAAGCAGAGTAATAGTAGGTAAGCAAACACTTATAGCTCTCAGAATGCATCTGACAAACTAACTTCAAGAAAGAGCTTGTATTGCTTTGAAAACAGCAGACAGATTTGGGTTTCTGAGTTGGTCAATGATGCCCAACCTTTTCCCTCCCTAGGATGCTTGTAAAATCCTTTGGAAGCGTCTGGACCCTATACGAAGAAACAATCCTAATGGCAAATGGGAAGACTGGGTAAATCTCTCTCTCTGTTTCTTACTATTAAATTATGATAATCCCATGAGTGTAGAGTGAAAGCTGTCATTGTTCTAGAGGGAATAAGGGGGCTCCCTGCATGAAGTAAACTAGAGGCTAGGAAGAGTAAAAATAAAGTGTAAAGGCAAGTGGTGCAACATGGTGTCCTGGTAAATATGGTCACCTTTGGAGATTTTGCAATGCTCCCAATCCTAAAGATATGTCCAGGTCACAAGGGAATGTAAAGCCTTTACTTACTACTTTCTTTAAAATGGATTTTTAAAGTTTCACTTTTTCTTTATATATGAAGTAAAGATTCTTTAAATTTTCTTTAATAATGAGTATACCTTTTGCAGATCAGTGAAGCTCACAAGCAAAGCATCAGTCTTTCAGCTACTGGCTATTTCAAGTAAGGAAAGCCATTATTCTTTTTTAATTTCTCATCATCAGAGGTGCTACTTTGTCAGTAAGTTGGACGAAGGATAAAACTGTCCCCATCCAACCTTCTTAAGGCCGCATCTGATGCAGCACACAAGCCATTAAGAAGTTGCCTGGATCAGAGACTGCAGTGTTATACAAGAGGAATATTTCTCTTCAACACCTATTGATTTCAGAAGCACTTTATATCCTTGGATAGCTAGTTTGACAGGCTTCTCCAAGGTCAATTACAGTAGGACACAGGAGGACCACAAAGAATTTTGTTCTATAGCCATCACAATTTTCAGCCCTCCTATCCTCCCAGATTATTCCACATGACATATATTCATCAGTGGTGCTAGACCCTTGATTGTCTTTGACTACAGAGATCCTATGAAAATAGTTAGGTTATAGAGGTTATGATATATCACATTATATGATTCCCATAGTGGTCTCAGCAGTGAGGACAATGATAGGGGCTGGGTGAGTATCTTCATCAAATGAATCTAATCTGACAGACATTCTTCCTTCCTCCAGAGGTTATGTTACAAACATGAACTGGGACACACAGAAAGGCCACGCATTCCCGTATTTTCTCTTTGGAGTTGCTTGTTCTGAAGTAGAAATTGACTGTTTGACAGGAGCCCACAAGGTAATGTCAAAAAATACAGTGAACTTGAAGTAGAGTTCGGTGAATATCCCACCATCATTAAAATCATATGACATTTTTTATTTTGCTTTTTTTTTGACTAAGAATAGAGACATAGTTTGTTGGATGCACTCAACAAAATGCCAGCAGAACAATAAATGGCTATAGTGCCCTTTACAGTATAATTTGTTTGTCCTGTTCTTGTGACAGAAGTCTGATGTTAACCAGAAGAATAAGAAACACTGTGAGAACAGCAGAATATAAAGAAGGTCTAATTTTTCTACCTTATATGTTGACTTTGAAATTCAGTTAGACTTTCTGAACATTTCCCTACAGGTTAGGTATTCAATAACATGACCATTTCATTAGTTACAGTCCCCTTTTAACAGAGTGACATTTAAAACAGGTGAAGCCACAGTCACATAATGTGACCTGTTGCAAAGGGGATTCAGTGCAGGGACAGCTCAGCAATACTGTGTGGAGAAAAAAAACAATGTCTCCTGGCTATCAGGGAAGCACATGTAGCTGCAGCAACTGCTAGACATTCAGTAGCCCATGTGGAGCTAGACTCCAAAATCACTGGAGTCTGTGAGCCTCCTCAAACTGTACTGGGCTGGGATTCAGGAGGCAAAGCCACTGGACCTTGTATAATAACAGCCCAGTAGACATTTTTCCCTGTCCCTTCCTCCACGTAAAGAACTTCTGTTCCGGTAACTGTGCTTTCACACTCACAAAAAAAGCATAGGAAGTAGCTAAACATCACTTCAAGTAACTCAGTTCCTATAGGAGAACAAGAAACAAAGAAATTCTTGAATTAATGATCATCCTGTTACTTATAGGACACACACATTACATTCCAAGTTTCAGGCAACCACCAAAACCTCATTATCTAGATGAACTGTCTGTCAACACAGCCTGTCTCAAGTAGCTTCCTTGTTTCTGAATAAATTTATGATACTTGTGATGATGCTTCTTTTATGGGTGAGACTATATATTGTTTAGGATCCATTTGTTGTTGTGTCATTTAAATATAACTATCACACCTTTTATTTCTTTAACAGAACATCAGAACAGATATTGTCATGGATGCCTGTTTTAGCATAAATCCAGCTATAGATATAGGACAGGTATGAACTTCCATAGTTTTGCTTTATATTAGATGTTAGTGAACATTTCTCTTTGTGACTAAATGATTGCTGTTATTGGTCAATTTAATAGCTACCAAAGCCTATGAGACATTATCACTCACTAATAGTTTCTTAGTAAGAAAGTAGTGGTGAACTCAGAGTGTAAACATATCTGTCATTTCTTTGCAAAGTCAAAGGAAATGCTCTTAAAAGTAAGACACAATTAAAAGCCTTTCTTATTCTTCTTATTTATCCTACTACAGGCTCATCCTCATATATTTGCCCTTTGCCTAAGACTATGTTAATTTTGCACATTCAAGGATTGCCAGATTTGTCAACTCATTCTCTCTTAGCTGTTCAATTCTATTTTCACCTTGCACTGCTGTTTACGTCACCACTGTCATAGCCCAGTTGTCTTATTCACCAGTTTTTCCTTCCTACTTTAGGTAGGCCTGACATTTTCTCTTCATATCCAGCATAGACTCTATTTGTGCCCGAGATGTTCGTCTCCTGAAGAAATTTCATTAGCTATCTGCAAATTGTTTTAAGCAAATATCAGATTGAGCAGACTATTTATGTCATAGACCCTGGACAAGTGTGCCTCACTGGAGTTCCTGTGGATTTGACTAAATTCTCTTAGGCAGTTTTGCAAAAGCAAATCGGAGTTAACTGTACTGGTTACAGTGATATTTAGCCAGGAATAAGGAAGAGTAGAAATTGAGCCAATTAAAATATTTGTGTAAATCAAGCGAGGACAGCCTGGTCCTATTTTGGTCTATGTTGATTAATTTCTACTTTTGGAATGCAAGGTTCCAGTTCATGTGTAATCTTAAAAAGTACATCTAATTGTATATATGTTTTTGTCTTTTAAAATGCCTGAATGAGATGTAAAAGTTTACTTTTTTCCTATGATCAGATTGAAGGGGCCTTCATTCAAGGAGTTGGTCTTTATACATTAGAAGAAATCTACTTTTCTCCAGAAGGAGAACAGCTCACTCTTGGCCCAAACACATACAAGATCCCTGCCGTCTGTGACATCCCTGAGCAGTTCCGTGTCTATTTACTGCCAAATTCACGCAACTCAATTGCTATCTATTCTTCCAAGGTAAACACACTACTTGGTCTTTGCAAGCACACCAGGTGATTCTTTTGCAAAACTGTGATGGTAGGGTATGGTAGACTTTACCCCCTCCTACCCCTCAAAAAAAATATTCCAGTTTCAGCTATAGAACAAATCATAGCCTTAGATGGTGAAACACTAAACACTGATGTTCTGAGTTTTTAGAAAAAGTGGAGTATAGGCCTCTGGCTCCTAAAAGACAGGAATACCCCCTGTTCCAGCCTTGAATATAAAGCAGATATGACAAAGTAGGCTGCTAAGCCCGACACAGCCACTCATGCACTTGCCCTCCCTGGGACAGGGTTGAGAATCCAAATGGCGAAAGTGAGAAAGCTTGTGGGTAGAGACAGACAGTTTAACATGCAAAGTGAAAGCCACATGTGCAAGCAAAGCAAAATAAGGAACGGAATTCATTCACAGCTTCCTGTTAGCAGGCACGTGTTCAGCCATCTCCTGGACAGCAGGGCTTCATCAACTGTATTCTTTACTTCAGAAGACAAACACCACAACTTCAAGTGACCCCACTTCCTTCTTCCTCCCCCAGCTTAACTGCTGAGCATGACATCATATGGTCTGGGATATCCCTTTGGTCAGTCAGGATCAGCTGGTACAGCTGTGTCCCCTCCCAGCTCCTTGTGTACCCCAAGCTGACTTGCTGGCAGGGCAGCACAAGAAGCAGAAAAGGCCTTGACACTGCACTCTTCAGCTAAAGACTGAAGAGTGCTGCAGTGAAGACACTGCTAAAACATCCCTGTGTTATCAACACTGTTTTCAGCACAAATCCGAAACATAGCCCCATACCAGATACTATGAAGAAAATTAACACTATCCCGGCCAAAACCAGTACACAAAGGAATAGCAATTTTCAGAAGACAGTCCACTCCATATTCTTAAGGCCTTACATGGTGTAAATGAGTAAATTAACATTTCCACATAAAGAAAACAGATAGAGACAATGGGTGTATTTCTTATCAAAATTAGACAGCACAAACTTTAGCCATGCAAGAGGGCCTAAGGGAGCGGGGATGTGTGTGTGTGTGTGTGTTTTTCTTCCTCTGTTTCATCGTGTAGAATTAATTGCACCTGAATATAGAAAAGGTAGTTCATGAGTTATTTCATGGGTTTATAAAGTGAGCACTAAAGTCCCAGTAGGAAGCTTTACTGACAGTGTAGCTGTATTGTGAATTTTAAAATGATTCCCATCAGCCAAATTTTGGTCCTTGATGTTTTCCTGATTTGAAAGTTCTCAGAGATACAAGAAAAATGGTTGAATCCAAATATGCTGGACATGACCAAATAGTGAGCTGATGTGATTCATTGTATGTCAGATAACTACAGTGGAGATGTGATGATTTAACTCTCTGCTGTCAGTTTGTAAAGCCAGTCTCTCCAGCTGTCTCTCTCCCCTGCCAGGGCATGGGGGAAGCTGGTTTCTTCTTGGGCAGTTCAGTGTTCTTTGCAATACGCGACGCAGTGGCTGCTGCACGGAAAGAAAGAGGACTGCCCCTGGACTTCACATTGAACAGCCCCTTGACTGTTGAGCGGATTCGCATGGCCTGTGATGATGTCTTCACTGAGATGGTAATGTTTTCGTTCCTTTTGTGACTTAGACAATACCTCAGTTCTCTTTAATCTGAATAGACTGTGCGCATAGACTAATCAGTCAGACAATCTCTTTTCATCAACACACCACAATTAGCAGAGCTTTGCACTTTATTTAATCAGTGGCACTTTGCTCAGCTATGTGGACAGAATAACACGAACTGGCAGTCCAGAACTGAGGAACCTGTGCCATTTCCTCAGTGGTAATGTTTCCAATTTATTTATCTTCTTTAATCTAAAAACCCTTGGAAGCACATTTCAGATTACAGTCTGACTTTGTCTGCAGTGTCACTTTATTTGCATCTCTATCAGGAACGATGACTGTGTATATCTAGACACAGAGTAGGTGTGCTCCATCACTTGTCCACTGTTTCTAGTCTAGACCAATGCCACTTTGAACTATGTAGCCCAATTTCCTTCTTTTCTTCCTTCAAAAAAGGGAAATACAGTCTGATATACATCCAGGTCTTGTCACAACATGGGGTTAGAACACAGACTGGGTACACGAAAGCTCCCCCAAACAAAACATTTTAGATTCATGTTTCCATGCAAGCATCACCTTTCACAGTGGCAGCCACAGAATCTAAGATACTCGCTGTAAAGGCTTAAACTGTCTAGGTCCCAGATCTTTCATAGAAGTTAATTTTCTGTGTCACGTTCCAAGAAGTATTCCTAGAGATGCTTGAGTGAACACATCCTTGATTTTTATAAATAAAAAGCAGAGGCTAGCAATGATTATTCCCATTGTACAATCCATTTCCACCTGTGTTTATGAGAACCTTCCACCTTGACCTTCAGGTCATGCTATCTCTGATTTCTGAAATAAAGGGGTGTTCAGCAGACACCTGAAATTATGGGCCTAAAAAGGACTATAGATTTTAGATACCCTGACCTTCTTCCTTTTTTCATTTACAAACATGCAAGATGCTTATTACCTGCCCATCTCAGGCACTGCATTTAATTTGTAGGTTTGAGAACGGTACAGCTCCCCACTCTGAAAGTGCAACACAGTGCCAACTTTAGCTGGTTCTGACATACCACTATTCCAATATCTTCCCTCTCCCACACATGGAACAGGTACCCACAACTGGTGGACTGTGCCCTTTTACTGCAATTTCCCCCACAGTCACTGAAGTTATTTGGACAACAATCTGTGTGCTTTGCCTCTGCTTTCTTCAAAGTGATGATGGCAAGAAAATGTACCCTCACCCTTGCAGTTGTCTGTGTCTCTTTTTCCAGAGTAGTGCCTTCACTCTGCTTTTATATCTTGCACTTTCCTCACTAGAGGGGGTTGGCAGGTGAGAGCAGTAACCTGCTGGAGAGTACTTATTTTTGTAATACTCTGAGGCAGGAGCCAACTTCCCTCCCCTGTCTGTCCTAGACAATAATGATCACACAGGATTTTCTTCAGAAAGGTGGGCATGATGTGAATGATGACATCGTTTTCTGACGACAGCTTTAGCCACTTCAACAGATTTTCCACTGCACTCATCCTTGTGGCACTGTAAAAGTAAATACATCTGGTGTTGCTTAATACCTTGTCACTTGCCCAATTTTTTTTTTTTATTTATAAGTTGAAGGGAAAAAGAAAAAAACAGAAAAGAAAGGAGTAAAGCACAGGCACAGTTATCAAACAGATAAAAAGCAAGGGTTTAGCTGCCATTCCTCCCCATGATGTGTATCCAGTCAGAAAGCAAACTAAACAAATGCTTCAGGGGCCTGGAAAACAGAAAGCATCAGACTTGAAAAGGTCCATTAATTAAAGCTGTCAACTTAAAAAGCCCCACAGCCCTGAGTTTGAGCAAATGTGGTGTACCCTAGGCTGAAAATTTCTCTGTGAAAAGGTCAGACAAACCTGGAGGCTTTTATCTCTTCCAGTGGCAGCCAGCTAGAGAACTTGAGACCTCAACCTGCCTAGATGTTGAGGCTGTAGATTCCATGTCCATCTACTTCTGCTTCATTCTGTGCAGGACATCCAGTGGTCAAGTCTTTCACAGTGATAGAACTTCTCATATTAATATAAGTCATAACCAGGACAACCAACCTTTGTGGGCTAGGTGTTGTGCAAACACTTGGTAACAACTTAGAATTTAAATAAAGATGAAGTTGTTACCCAGCCATCAGGAGTTAATGTTCTATCTCCATTTCCTTGCAAACATCACAGCTTCCACGATTTAATGCAGTCTCATTAAAGCACGTTGCATAATGGAACTTCATATGTCAGTTCCTCTAACCTGAGCTTTTCAGGCTGCGAGCTCAGCTGTGCTATGGAGATATGCACCTGTTCAATTACAGGAATGCCACTGTTGACTAGAAGTAAGTTTGTTGACTTCACAACCTTTTATAACACGAAAAAGTGGGGATTTGTGCATGCAGTGACATTTAGATGGCTGATAAGGAACACGCATTTGTAAATTACAGTAAATTTTCTTTCCTCTTAGCAACATCATGTTGTTTTCTTAATATTTTCTTTCAGATTCCAAAAGATAAACCTGGAACCTATAAGCCATGGGCCATCAATGTAGATTAATACTGCTTTCCTAAGTGTCAAAGAACCAGGTGACTCCTTCAGCCACTTTCTGACACATTCCTGCAAGAAAGTAGATTAATACACACACACACACACACACTCTCCTATATATCTATCTCTGGAGAACAAGATATAAGCACCAGTTCTGTATTAAGTAAGAGACCTCTCATTTTGAAATATATATTTCTTTCTAAATCAAATTGTGTTTCACACTACACTGGAATAGTTCTGGAGTTACCCCATGAACTTCAAAGAATTTGCATGCGATTTTGAAAATACCTGCAATGAAGAGCAGATCACAAATAGTGCCATTTTGCCACTTCTGCATCCAGTTTGAGATTCACAGTTGTTATCCACTCTTTCTAGTACATGGAAATCCCAAAGACTAGGATTTGACACTGTACAAATTAGTGACAGGCAATGTATCAGTCTTAGAGAGTACAAAGACTTCAAGGAGCTGACAGCAGGACCTATCATGTCTTTGTGTTCTTCTCCTTAAAATGCGATTTTCATAATCTGTAATTCATCTTCTTGGCTTTTCATTAATTGTGATTTAGACAAATGCTCTCATTTTAGAAAAAGTACCAAAGCAATCAGTGCCTTGGGTTTAGAATGAAGGACCAAATATTTGCAAATATTAAGGTGAAAAATATCCCTCTGAGTGTGATCTCCCTTAGGGTGTCTTTGAATGTGGTATTTTGTGGATTTCATTGGGCTGTTAACTGGACTTCACTTAAATATGTCTTCAATAAAAGCAAACTTGTAAGACACTGTCCTGCTATCTTGTGACACTGTGGTCTATATCCAGCATCATTTCAAGGCAGAAATAGTAATGAAAATGGTATAAGATGAAATCCAGCTCCTACTGACAATAAGAATGACCAGTGTTTGAGCTTGAAGTTCAAAACACAGTTTGTCAAGCCTGCTATTTCCCCATTAACCTGCTGCAGTAATGAATTCCACAACAGACACACTGGAGGGCCTGTGGGCTTTGGGTGGTCTTATGTACACGTGACAGCAAGGAGGACATACATCTGGGACTGGACAGACTGAGTGTCTAAGGCCAGATCCCAGAGGGCCCCTTATTGGACCTTATTGTGTATGTATGTCTATATGTACAGCTGCCACTAACAGGCCTTCATGCTACTCAGTCAGAGAGGGGAACAGGACGAGGCCATTGCTGCTGTTTATGTCTATGAGTGCAGAGCATTTCTGTCTGTGCTGATCTTTGTGGCCAGCTATATTTATATGTGCATATGTTTTACACATGTTTGCACATTAAGAATACATGCTCAGCCTTGCTACTGGTTGGGCCTTGGGGAAGAGAGCTTCACTGGCCTCACCACTAGTGGGCTGATGCAGCCCCCCAAACATTCATCTAAAGAAATTGTATTTATTGCAGTTGAGGGTCTTGGGAGCATGGAATTGTAAAACTGAGATAAATTGTATTGGATTTCCAGATGCAAGTCCAATCAGTCCAGCTCCAGGAAGGATGCTGGTTTCATTTCCAGATTCATGTGTCCATACATGGTGAGTGTAGGCTCACTTTTTCTTGATTTTTAAAACTTTCCATTTTTTATATACCTAGTGTATATCTGTCTTGCAGAATGGACAAACTATTGATTTCATGGCTTCCAAGTTTTACTCTAGTTTTAACCAGTAAGGGCAGCATAACTAAGTGAATGCTGGGTTAGGTGACTGTGAAAGGCCTGTAGTCCAGGCAAGAACAGACAGTGGAAGGTGAGAAGCCTCCCTGAGGATACTTTAAGATAATCATCTGAATAAGACAGCAGGATCAAATGCAAGATAACCAGTTCTGCTTGGATGAAAGAATTTCGCAGATAAAAGCTAAGATTCTTCTTTTCCAGGTTTTAAATGTAATCTCTTCTACCTCTTGTGTAGACAGATAAGAAACACTTCCTAAGCATAGAAACATTCAGGGATAAGGTTTTCAAAGAACATCTACTGGAAATAAATTACCAGAATCGGTGTGTTCCCCAGATTGTGAGTGACTGATGCAGATCACTTAGAACACTGTTTAAGAACACCAGAGGACAACGCTTGGCCTTGCTTCTTCTGAAAAAAAATTTCTCCGAGAGGCCTGATGACCTCTCTGCTAGGCCAGAAAAGACAAAAGAGAAGACTCATAGCCCAGGAAGTGGTTTGTTGGGATTAAAAAACAGTAATAGGGCTGGGGATGGCCTTAATGAAAAAGCTGTGGTCATGCAGGTGACCCCACTTCCCCTTCTGAAGTGTAGTGACTTGCTCTGTTTATACACCTGGTAACTGGTCGTGTCAAGAGCTTGTCAAAGAACATTACACTTTATACCTGGTGGACATTTGGCAGTGGTGTAAGGTCTAGAGGGAAGCTTGTGAGCTTTAGTGGTTTGGGGGAGTGGCAATTGCATCTCCTGTCTTGTATCAGCATGGAGAGTATGTTGCATGTTGGTGTATTCAGTCTGTTGGACATCTCCAGTTACGTGTTGCTGTGTGAGTTTGCTGTGTGTGTGTGTTCTTAGACAGTACTTAAAGGACCTATGCTAACATACTGGGGTTTTTTATGCGGTCTGCTAACAGACAGACTGCTCTGAAGCCTTAAGAGAGGATGAGACCTGTTATTATAACCGGTAGTGAAAGAACCTGTGTTTCAACTGCAGTAGAGAAAGCCTGCACTTCTGGAACTACGGAACTTTGGTCTGTGTCAGATGTGAGTCCCTTTTAAAAGGTCATTCTGTCTGCACAGAATATAATACATGAAATCTTCATAAGGTCATGTTATCATCAGCATCTGAGGAAAGAGGGAATTATGACAATTGTAATGGGAAATCTAGGACCTTATAGCACAAATGTATTGACAAAAGTGTGAGATTAAAATTGTGAAGCCTTATGAGCTTTTAGAAATTCCTCACGTAAGAAAAATAGAAACCTAGTAAACACATAGAATCTCTGATAGGTACTGAAACCAGGTTTAGTTGGAGGAATGCACGAATGAAAGAACAGCCCAATTGAACTTTAGGAATAGAATGCTTTTTAATATACATTGTGTATGTATTTGTGCAGCACCAAACATGAATGCTAATAAAGAACAGACATTCTGGGCATAAATTTAACACAGATTTCTGCCAGTTACTCTGTATTTAAATGGAAAAGAAAAATGGCTAAAGCTGTTTTCCGAGTCTGACTTTTCTAAGCTTAATCAGTTAAAACATTAGCCCTTCTAAACACTCTCAATTTACCTGGGCAGGCAGCTCTACAGCTCTTGGTAAATTATCTGATGAACAAGAATGTAATAGATCACTTGTTTTCCCCTTCAAAAGCTGTGTTTCTGCTGAACTAATAATTCTGTGATCAGAAGTGAAATTCTGCAGTCAATAGCAACAGCCCCTTTGTGTTGATAGGGCCCAGATTACAACCCGGGTACTTCTGAGGTTGTCTTCCTTGGCATCTGAACTAAAATGTCAATACCCTGTTAGTTGTTCTACTTCCCACCGTTTGCCTGATCACAGGCCTCCCCTTTTTTACATGCCCGATCGATATGCTGTTATTTAATGACTACCTCAGAAAAGCCAAAAAACAATTGTGGTTTGTTTTTTTTTAGCAGCTTGGGAAACTGCCTGCCTGTTATTGCAGTCAAATTTATGAGATTCAACTCACAACGCTGTTAAGCATCAGCCTTGGCACATTTTGCAAGCAAATAAGCAGCACTGTGCCTGGAGATCCGCGTTTTAGAGAGCTGCTGAACCTCTCGTGGCAGACGCAGGGAGCACGCGCTGCTCAGGCAGCTGCTGCCCCGGTGACGTTGGGTCTTGCGAGGTGTTGTCAGAGAGTTCTGTAGAAATTCCTTCCTTTTCCCGAGCAGCCTCTGTTCTGTTTCTTGTTTGCACTTCTGTGTTGTTGGGACGCTTCCCAGGAAGGGCTGAACCCGAGCCCGGAGCGGGGAGCTGGCTGCGTACAGCGACGGGCTGCGTTCAGAGTCCGGTAACGTCTCTCCCAGGGGAGAGCGCCCTGGTCTGCTCCGAGCCGGCTGCCAAAACCCAACCAGCCCTGCTTGTCCGGCCCCGCTCCGTGGGCCGCCCTCGCCGGAGCGCAAAGGCGGGCAGAGAGCAGCCGCCCCCGCGGCGCCCGGGTCGGGTACGGCCAGCAGGGTATCGCCGGGAAGGCAAGGCCAGGCCAGGCCAGCGGCGCGCGGTAGCGGCCGCACCTTCCGGGCGGCCTCATGCCGCCAGGGGGAGCTGCGCTGCCCCGGCGCAGGAGGCACCGGGCGGTTACTTGCGCGTGACGGTAAATCACGAGGATGGACGCGTTCACTCCCGGGGGGTGAGGGTCGGGCGGCGGCCCTGGCTCGCAGGGATGGGGGGGCACCCCGGGCGGGCAGAGCGCCGCGGGGCACCGGGTGCTGGGCACCG
>JANHFX010003643.1:0-55849 GCA_027560015.1 Chloroceryle amazona | reverse complement strand
TAATCAGTGGGAAATGTTGAAGAAAGGGAGGAAATATCTGTAATCCAGCCTTTCTCAGCATGCAGCATGTCTGCCCGTCAGGAAAAAGCCAGACTCCAGAACCCATTCTGGAAGACAAATGAGGGTATTTGTACCAATCACCTTACCCCACATACTGGTTATAGCCCTGGTTCTTTTACTTCGATAAGAGCTCTAGGATTGTAAGCAGCTCTCATAGGACCATTACTGACATAACTGTAGATGATGTTCAGTTTGCTGAAGTTCTTAATTATTGGGTGATAGAACTGAAAAGCAAGAATCAAACCCAGCAAACAAAAGGGCAAAACAAACTAGAAGAGAAAATGGCCTCGCTATACATATTTAATGAATCCGTGGAAACATCCCGCACGAAGGCTTAGAGAGTTAAATTGAAAATGTGCATATGATAAATGGATACAATACTGTCTATGTAATGGGTTTCCTATTTAAATTTTGTGAGGATTTAATCAGTTGGGCACAGCTGTGCAGGATTCACCATAAACTATGTTGAAAAATATGTAGACATGTACATTTATCTGCTACAAATTAAGCTCACTTAGAGGTGGTCTTAATGGACCATGTAGCGATCATTACAAGCATAAATTTTCAACTGTCTGTTTCCAGTGAATTTGCCTTGAAAAAAAATAAATTAACGTTCATCCTTAGTGGAGCACAGTAATAAATGGAAGTACCCTTAATCTGTTAAGCACTAATAACCTAGCAATTATTCATTATGAACCCCATGCTGTATAATGTATGTCTGTTACAATTTTATTAGTGATTCTTTACTTAACCTGCAAAGGTATAATTTTTATTCCAACGTACACCTTGTAGTTATATGATGTTTAAAGTGATATGTCATTAAATTTACAAAATCCCCCGTACCCTTGGTTTATTGTAAAACATCTGTACAGTATAGTATTGTTAAGACTAGTAATCATTTATGACTTTCAGACTTTCTACTGCTACAAAAGGCAGCAACACCCACCTTAAAGATCAAAAGCGCTATGGCTTTATTACAATGCAACTCATAAATAACATAAATTATTTAACATGGGAAATGAATAACACTGTAATCAAAGTGAATCTGTGACCCATTTGGAGCTGACTAGAAGGTCACAGCAGTCGTAAGTTCTCCGACAGACACTGTCACTTGGAGTCACTGGTATGCTGTTTTGCTGTACCTACCTTGCACACTCACTTCATAGATAAAAAGGGAGACCAGCGCCACTCACTGAAGGGCCCTTTCTCACACACATACTGCAGTGTTGACCAGAAAAAAAGTTTTCAAACCAGAAATGGGGAAATCCACGCTTTTCACTGAGTTATGCTGGCTTGCCTCTTTTCTGACCTTTTTCTTTTACCTCGCCTCTTTTCTACCAGTCTGAAAAGACATTATGTGCTTTAAGAAAGCAGATGAAACCATTAAGCTTCTTGAATAAACACTAGAGGAAGTTGGAAATAACAAACCATGTTCAAGCTAGCAACAGGGCAAGTTCTTGTGGAGAACTGATGTGTCTCAACCCTATACATTGAAATTTTGGCCTTCAGCACCCTAAAGATTATTTCCTTTCATTACCAGTTTCCAGGGACATTAGGTGGAATGCATTTTCATAAAAAAACAAACAAACAAACAAAGGTTTACAGCCTATTTTTATTTTATGGGGAGTCAAAGTTTGTCGAATAGTTTTTTTTATAAGATCTTGTTTGCTAGTTCCTTTGTCAGTTTAACTGTTTAAACTACAGTTTTCCAACATGCTCTACTTTGTCTTTAATGCATTTGCCAAATATTCATCCAGCTTTAATCCGAACTGATGAGGACAGACACTGACATTTCCTGCTATCGCCCTCTCAGAAGCCAGGAGCTGCTAGCTCTCATGCACTTGCAATATTCCCTCAGCTGACACTCCTGGCAAGAGAAGCAATCTGACCGAAACATAAGAGGCGGGGAAGCAGAAATGGCAATGGCATGAGGCATATTCCTGCAAAGGAAGGATTGGGGGGGGGGGGCGGGGGAGGGGTATGTGAGGAGTGATCGTTTAAGCATGCTTCAGTCAAAATAAAGACGAGAACAACAGAAGAGACTACATATGGAAACATGACCAAGAAAAGTCTTTGATTACATGAGAGGCTAGTATATATGTTGTATATATAATGAATACTTTTTTTCAGTTCAGTGGTTGATTCAGAGACACTGTCACATCAGATTCTTTATATTGGTCTGAAGGATCCTCGCGCTGAAATGTCAGCTGGTCATATCACCTAAAGGAAAAGAGAAACTGCCCTAACATTATGCACAGCAATTCCATTGCTCCATTCTATAGAGCACTATTTTCTAAGAATAGATATTTTAAAAGGAAGCTGCTCTTCAGTGTGAGCCAGAGGCAACTGAATTTTACCCTGAATGTGGCTTTAGGCTTTTTGGAAACATTTAGGAAAATTAAATATTCATGTATTTGGTTTAAAAAAAAATCAGGACAGTAAAGGCATAAACTGAAATAGCTTCAATGTAAATATTTTTAACATTTACTACTATAACTTGAAATATGGATGTTCTGACAATGTAAAACACCACCAAAGAGAACAAATTCTTGGAAAAAAACCCTTTTTCTTCCTGTACTTCCTAGGTGTTCACGAATTATTTTTCATCCCCAAACAGCAACGTCCAGGAGTCTAGCCCTCTAGCAAGAAGAATGTGCAGTGCAATGAACCACTCCAGATCCAACTTTTTTTCAACATCAGTTTCCTGTGCTCTGCTCCTCCTTTCTCCACAATCAATTCCAGAAAAGCAGCTTGTCATTTTTTCAGACCTAGATGTACATCCTACCTTTCATCACTGGCATAAGCAAACATTTAATAAAACATACTTCCAGTGAATAATGCTGCTTCGCATTGCACCCCACGTAATTCCTTGTGTCACAGGTTGTATTTTATTGGATTGACAGAGCACACAACATCATACAACCTGCGATAAAGCGACTCTCCAAACGACCAGGCATATAAAACAGCAGTGCTAGCTGACCACCCAGCAGGAAGCAATATGCACTCCCACAAAGTGAGCTAAAAATTGTTTAAAATTTTTTTTTACATGTTTTTGAGACTGAGATCAAACCACTATGTTCTCAACACACAGTTAAAAGAGTGGCAATGCCATGCTTAGTGGACGTTTGCTATCACTTTGTATCTCTTTCCTTGTTTTAAGGCACTCTCCCCATAGTGTTCATCTTTCATTTATCCCTGCATCTCCAAAAGCATCTGTGGAATTTTTCATATGCACACGCACTTCATCTGAGCTGAGTTGATATGCCCACATTAGCACAGTGAGGAATCTATAACCTGCATCTCTAGAGAAGTTATTTTGGGTTTGCTGCTATCCTGTGATCCTCCATAGCATCCAGTCAGGTAAGAACATTGGAAGAATGAGACATGCAGGCTGACTTTATGCTCGCACCCAGCTACATATTTATTGTTCAGTTTCTGTAACTATACATTTATTTACCATTAGGTTTAGCAGAATAATTATAATAAAATATGTAATACATATAAAATATAATATTTCCCCAGTGCCATGTAGCAGATTAGACTGCAGAAACTGGTCGTCCCAAAATCAAGAATGACGTTAGACAGTACTTAACATTTAATTTGAACCATGTTCTAAACTAACTGTTAAACAGCCAGACCACCAAGTGAAGAACTATAGTCTTCCAAAAACTAAAAGCCCTTTCACTATATGTTTCCTGTAGAGTATATTCTACAGTTTTATTGTGATAGAGGAATAAAAAGAACAACTACAGTGACCTCATAAAGCATTAAATAAATAAAATTGAAAATTACTTTATTTCAGTTTTTTATGATTCCAGACAAAGCCATCACCTAACTAGGTAAAGGTGTCAGAGCTATACTTTGTCCTGGGACACCACTACAGACAAAGAATTTGCTTTGAAATATGAGGAAATAAGTTAGTTCTAATTGATGGACTTCTGTAATGCAGGAAGGTAACCTCCCTTCACCAGAGCACTGCAGTTCAGCTGCCAAGCTGTCACTGAACTACTGCTCCCAGCTAACAATGCTGTGTGAGCGTAAGAACACCAGCCAGGTCTTTCTTCTCTATTTTGCTTTTTCACCTTAATGAATTTTTTTACTGAAGTGTGTGTAAACTACAGATCATTCAAACCAAAGTTTACAAATGTCCATCACAGCATAAATTCACGTGTGAAAGCATGGCTACTTCCTGGCCAGAACAGCCCTATGAAATGAAAGTCAGCCCTATGAAATGAATGCTCCACTACAAAACAAAAACTAGAATGAAGAAATCAGCAGGTCCACAGCATAACAGCTCTCAGGAAACTCGTAAGTTAAAGCATGTAAGAAAAGGATCACCACACATCCATAAGTTTTTGTTTACTTTAAAAGGCAACAAAAGTAACAGAGCTGGCTGAGTTATCCTTTGGCACCTCACAGTTCAGGCAGTAGAAAATTTTTAGTTCACAAGACAGACGTCTTCAGACAGCCCTGATGCTGGCCTTTAAAGCAATATACATTGTATAGGCCAGTGACTTACTAGTCAGGATAGAAACTTGTCTACATTGTTGCAATAAGATTAAGTGCTTGCCTAATTATAAGGTCTAGCAGATCCATTTTGAGTTGCATCCAGGTGAGGTGATAATTTTATTTAAACAAGGTTATTAATCAGCACTATTTCACAGCAGAAGTCACGGGTAAAGAAAGCAGCAATAGGCTACTGAAGCCCTAATTCATCAAAATAATGAGTGAAAGCACCAGTTACATCTTCTGTGGCTCTACCTTATTGTTATTATTAATAGACATTGGGATTTCTTAGCTTAATATTCTTTAAAGGACTTTCATCTGGCCTTTCCACTGTGGATTCTGTTGGTCCTCAGGTTAAGTCCTGTAACTAGAGTCACCCAGACATACAGCAAAACAACTGAAGCTTAGTGTATTTTTTTGGAACTCAAAATATGCTCCTTGCCCTGTCTGAACACAATCCCAGCATCTGTTCTAGGATACTCTGCTTAAAACACTCCAGATTGTGTACCCCTTGGACCATATCATACTGTATGTTTAAACATCCATCAATGCAAAGGAACATGAATCCTTCTTTGGGGAGTATAAACGTGAATACAGCAAGATAAAATTAATAAATCAAATCAGTGAAATTTTAAATCAAAAAATAATGTAAGATAGTATGCACAGTTGTATTAGAATTGTTCTCTAAACCACCTCTAGCTGAAGTTGTTCTTTTATCTACTTGTTGGTATCCCTAGCCACAGTTCACAATACTTTAAAAACCATCAGAACAAAAGGCATTTTACTTTTTATATTCTACAGAAGGCCATTAGGACTATCACATCTGTTCATACTTCTGTAGTAAATCAAAGGAAAACATTTTTCTTCTCTTTATAGAATTTTAATGTTTCCTAACTTTGTTTATGTTACACAATTTCTCATGACTTACTCAATTTTTAACAATTTTTCTTGTTTTACTAATAATTTGAGATGAGTTGTATGAAAAATTTTCTATAAATTAGTAAAGGATCAGCACCTCGAGCTCCTGGCAAGCTGCTTGCAGCACAAGTCAATAGGCAGTATGCCGGCAGAGTACTAAAGACAACTACTTGTACAGTTACAGACTTTTTTTCCTGCTGCAGTTACTTAGGTCATTTACAACTTGTCCAGTGGTATATGGATCTATGATTAGAGAGGCAATTCTAACTAAACCTGTAAATAACAAAAGACCTATTGAAAAGAAGGGTAAGAAAGACCCAGCAAATGTACAAATTCAGCATGTATAAACTATAAAAACATCCTGGTTTCTTTGGGGTTTTTTGGGTTTTTTTCTCCTCCTTGTGTGATCTTAAGTAACAGTTTCTGTCACAAAGTGATTACTTGCATATTTAGATAACAGATTTGCCCAGGTTCATTTTTTAAACAGGCAACACATCCCATACTCATTAAGATTTTTTGGTCTATTATAGCATGACAGGCATGAAAGGTTTTAATAAATACTTTGGCCTTTCACCATAAAAAAGTTCATGTTTTAGTAGTAAAGACAGAGTTTTCATACAAGAATGCTGTTTTAAGACCCACATCAAAACAGGCATGTTAAAACTAATTGCTTAGATGTTGCTACTGCTGCTAGCATCAATGTTTTAAAAAAACATTGCTTTTTCAGCAATACAGCAACCAATGGCCCCCTTAAACTAAACCTGAAATACAAAAGGTTTGTTTGTAAGAAGATCTGAACATCCTCAGATGTGTTTAAAGTCATAGACAATCAAAAGCAAACGTTTCTGACTGCTTCTAGACTAGTGAAAACATTTGCAGGTTCCCAGAAACGGAAAACCCTTTACCATGCTGGGTCAAAAAATCAGGCTTGCACTCTTTGGCCTCAGGGTGGAAGCACACACAAAAAAGGGAAGCTTGTGACTTTTCTCCTAAGGCCATCCAGTTCAATGCTCATGCATCAAACAGTCCAACTAGGTATAGCCTATGACAATCACGTTCCATTTTTTTTTTGAAAAAAAATGTACTGGGGCATTTTTACTACATTAACTAAGATAAATATGTAATATTTCTAGTCTGTACATGACCATAGCTTAGAACACTTAAAAAAATACAAAGTTTAATAGACTTTTCTATTTCATATTAAAGAATTGATACTATTGATGTACAGCCAGTAAATCACAAATCCTGCTCCTGAACACTGATGGAATTCAAAGTTCAGGACTCTGATGCTTGAGGGAATAAAACTTCTACATTTTGGGGTAGACAAGATATTAATTGTAATTTAGTTCTCTTTGAACTGAAATAAATTATAAATTACTTTCTCCCATTACTTTTAACAAGATCAAACCATCACACAGTAGGTGCGTGTGAATTTTCATGAACATGATGATGATTTTATGATTGTAAATCTTCATAAAGCTTTACACTCGTATAACAAAGTGAGGAACTACATTCCAAATTATATTTCAGTAATTTTTTTACAAAATTTCTCTAAGTCCGCATTTACTTCACCACTTTGAAGAATTTTAGTTGGGAACAGAACACAGAATACAACTAGACCTTACGTAAGCTTTCTTCCCTGGCAGACCTAAAGGTCTTCTGACATTAACAAGAAAGGCATTCATACATCCATTAACACCATGTTCATCAGGGTAAGGATCTCACAAATTGTAATGACTCAGAGAAGCTATTAGAACAACACAGTTTTAAGGCTACACTTATGGAAGACTTTCATTTTAATTAAAAAAATCCAATCAAAACCAAACCCTATGCATCAAATTAGAAAGATCTGTTACACAATTGATCACATACTGAAGAATAAGCAGCAACAATAGCCAAAATACTTGATGGACCACTTAGACTAAAAATGATGAAGATTATGAAGTCATACTGATTTATACTGAGCTGAAAAATCTGGCCAGTTAAATGTAATTACACACATCTTTTCCTCAGTAAGGAATAAAGTACGTCTGCATAGCATCACCACATGCACACTTTGGTCAACTCCTCCCATATCTGCCCCAGGAACAAAGGACAAATTGTGCACAGAATAAATAGATAATAACTGAGAATAGTAACTCAGCCTGACTAATTTTTATGAATATTTTCATTTTCACCTGATGATGTGTTATCTGCATCCTTATTCTATTACCTGATCTGTTTGTATCTGAAAGGAGATTTTTAATTGTTTTTGGCAACAGATTAATGGCAGTAGCCATTTGGCAGTAGCCAAGGTAATATCCTACCACCAGTGCTTGAGCTCTGGCAGGACTTCAAATCACAACAGCAAGAGATGGGGTTTTTTGCAGCATCTTGAGCTTAAGATAAAAAAATAAACACCACATAGTAAGCCCAAGTCATACAAATATTAAAATCCCTCTTGTGTTTGTCACTCTTCTCAAGCACATGGTAATATCACTAAATAAATATCAGGAAGCCTATGGAGAATTGCCTTCAAAATCTCAGGGTGTACTGTGACAGAACTAAGCATTCCAATTTCAATTCACTTCTTGGATTAACACACACTTAGCAATAACAATCAGGTTGGGTTTTTTTTCATTTTAGATATGAAAAATATATACCCTGGTTTTAATTAAATTTCAATTATATTAACTTCATAATCTCATTTTCTATTTTACCTGCTAAAAAATAAAAATTTTAAAAATCTAAGCAATAAAGTCATAGCTAAATGGTTTCCAGCTCTCTGTGCATGTACGACAAAAGTTATTTTCATTTTCTCCCCATAAACACCATGTACTAACCTATGCACCATACTTCAGCCACTAATACCAAAACAAGATGCTAATTTATTAGTAAAGTTTCACTTCTTTTTCACTGAATTGCATTTATTGATAGATCAAGACTCTGAGCTGAATTCAGGTATGTCCACAGAGATTATTTAAAATAAAGACTAAAATGCGTTTCACAGTACACCTATTTTTGAGTTATAAGCAAAAATTCTATCAAGGTAAAGAAAAGAAGCTATGTCAAAGGTGATTTGTTTCAAATACACCTAGTACAATAAGAGTTTTGAAGATTTTACCTTGGCATTTTTTCAGCAGTTGTTTTTTGGGAGGGTGGGGGAGTGTTTTTCATTTATTTTTTTCTTTGTTTTTGTTTTCTGTTGTTGTTGTCTTTTGTTTGTGGTTTTTGTGTGTTTTTTGTTTTTAACACCACAGTGATTATGATTGGATACACACTACCCACAGGTAAAGGATTTCATGGCCTGCTGCATAGGCAAGGACATAAGTACAGAAAGTTTAGAAGGTGCTCAAGTTTCCCACAGAACTGGAGACACAGTCCTTGAAAACTTCATCTTTCCTGTGTCAGAATCATTGTGCAACTCTCAGAATCATTTAGTCAGCTCTCTCCATTCCTCTATGGCCTGTATCCACTGCAGATAAGTAATACTTCCCCCCTAATTTCAAAAATAGTTAATTAATTGTTGTCAGCATAGTGCATTGCAGATATAAAACACTAAAAAAGTTAGGGCACCTAACTTTCCCTGTTGTGGGTTTTTTTTTTTTTTTTTTTTTTTACACAGACCTTTCACCTCTCCATTAAGTATATACATATGCATAATGTGTGTATCATAAGTAAAAGGAGATGAGAGATAAAAAAAATACAAACAGTAGAGAAACCTATGCATTCCCCATTTTAAAATAAGCAAATAAAGGACTTCTCATTTCTCTTTCTCAATTGTATCCAATATGTTCCAGGTTTTTTCTTCTCACATATTTAAATTACACTCCTGATGTTTTCACTGTTTTTGATGTATGTAGAGGTTGCAATATACATTTAAAGCATAAAACTATCCCTCCTCAACCTCATAATCACTTTTTGTCCCATTTCATCTCCCCACTTTCACAAGTTTTTTGTTAGGGTCTGAAACATGACCTGCGAGCCATGTAGAAGACCACTACGTCTATATGGTATTTAAGGTATAGCACATAAGCTATAGTGTCCCCCAAAATAGATTTCTACATGTTTGTAATTACTTCCCCTCATTTTGAGTGCTGAAATAGATAGAAGTTAAATAAGCCTCTATTCCATATGTGAAATACAGTATGAAAAGTTATCATTTAATCCACAACAACACCCCCCTATTTCTGTTATACACAGTGTATATACAGAGGCTCTACTCTGCTTTCTCCAGCACGCATGGCAATACAGCAAAGAGAGACATTACAGCAAATGTTTTCTCCCTGCTGCACACGTAAAAGAAAAATGCAGATAGAGATCTGGCGCAAGGCTGAGGGCAAGCCAGGATGACCAGCAGTGGTCCATTACTCCCGAAGGGCATGGCCAGCTGGCACTGGGCCTTCTCAGGCCCCATGGCTCCTGCCATACGGCTCCAAGGGAGCATTCACAGCTCCTTTTTGCAGTGTAAGTAGGGACACCACAGAGCATGCTGTCTCCAGCAACACTGAGCCAGTCTGTCCCACAAGGTATTTTTGTAAAGTAGTGTGATGTAATTAGGAACCCCTTAGTCTACAGCTAGTAATAGCAGAACCCTATTACTGTTATTTATATTCTGTCACAAAGGTATGCAATCATTTTATTTGGCTATAATATACATTTCAGACTAGATCAGATCAGGGTATTACTGCAAGGCAAAATGTGAAAAGCAGAAGCATAAAAAAGCTGAACAGATGATGTACATTTTGGTTTAGTGGTTGAATCACAAAATCACTAAATTCTGATTATCAGAAATCTTCTCTTTGCCCTGAAGTGAAATGGCTTTTCGGTTTCACTTTCCTATACCTACTCTGTAAATTGGATCAATTTTCAAATGAAAAAGTAATTTGAACTTTAAAATCAAAATATTTTTAATATACCACAAGAAGCATTCAGTTTTTCTGAATTTTATTTTCTTTCCTATTGTAGTAGATATGGTTTGTCAAACTCAGCCCATAGTCATAAGGGGATAACTTCATCCCATTAAAATAACTGATAACTGAAAAGTTATCATTGATGATAATTTTATACACTTACATGTGACATACCTCAAAGACAGTATTTTCAGATTATCTAAAACAGGAATAAACATTCTTTGAATTACTGCTATCAGAAACAGGATGGGTATTGGCGTCTCCTACACAAGAACAACAATTCGGACAGTTAACTGAGATAAGGCATGACTGCATGCCAAACGGTCTGGATGCAACATCCATCGTCTGCACCAACACGCAAGGCCTACCAAAGCTGACAATAAGAAGTCTAAATCAGTCTCAACTCTTATACACCAGGTTTGTCCGTAAGTGTAAGCCTGTTACTTGCAGGAGATTTGAACACAGTCTTAATACATACAGAGAAACCAAACCAGCGTATCAGTGGAAACTGCAATTGATCTCTACATAGTAGGCCAGCAAGTTAGGAAGAGGAAAAAGCCGTCACAGGCTGGAAAGCGAATTTCCAAGACATAATACAGAGATGTACATTTGCAAAGTGCATAGGCATTCAGCCTACTGCTGTGTGCCACTTAAGTTTCACCCATGTGTATCATTCAAGTGAGCAGTAAGGATGCAAATCAAAGCTTCTGTGGAAGTGATCTGTGGTGCTTGGTAAACCAAGCTTCAAACTCTCAGTTAAAAATTAAATCTAACCTGGAATAGGTGATGGCAACCACTTGAAATGGTTTGAGCTTTATTTCTGAGCATCTTGGGGCTGAATCTGAATGTGTGATCTTTGAACAGCCTTTAAAAAATGTTTGGGGAAGGTATGCAAGTGTTCAGAGACTTTATGCTATAACTGTACATCTGGCACATTCTATGGCATTTAAGGCTCATTAAATTCTGAATCTTGTGTCATCTGCCCTTGGCTTAAAATAGTTTTGTGTGAGTCTTTTGTCTCTAGCTTCCTGTTTAACAGAGGTTGTTTCTGTCAATCTCTGAACTCCCCTTATTCTCTATCACAGTTCCTCAGCAACAACATACATTCAGATTATAACCCCAATTCTCCACACCTTGACTCCCTTTCATGTTTGCATAGAGAGCAAAAAGAACTGAACAGTTTACAAAAATCCTCTATGAACAAGTAAGAAATTAAAATCATTTCAGGACAACTTTTTTTTTCAACTCTTTTTTTCCAATTACATTAAAAGTAAATTTGTCAAACTAAAGGTTCAGCCCAGTTTTCTAACACCTATAAAACTCTGATTGTTAACAGTAAAGTTTTCTATACAGATAGCCTAGGAAGTGCCCCAACATTCAGTTATTTCTACAAACAACGCCACTTTAAGACCACTAAAGACACAGACATAACACCATCTAGGATGTCTCAAGTTGCTGTGTTTCTTGTCATAAATCAAAAGACTCATCACAGTAGCAATGTTACATCCCCAAATAAATTTACCTTTAATTTAAAGCAACCATTTGAGATTAATAAAACATGATTAAAATTCAGAGATGTTTAGTGAAATCAAGAGGTATCACATCACTGCTGTCTGATTTCAATAACCGTTTGAAGTTATTGAGGGAAGAAAAAAAAATAGACTGTCTTATTACAGGTGAGCAGTACAGCTTTTATGACAAATTTCTTCCCTGCTGTAAAGACATGACTGAAAAGGTACAATGCTTCATAAAATGAAGCATCTTTTTGTATGATAATAAGTTACATTTTTCCTCAATTCCCATATGCCTCTAGCTTAATTTGTAATGATATAACTCCTGCAATGGAATAAATCTGTACTGTAACCTTAGCAGCTAGTGTAGGAAATGTCAGTTATCATTAGCCTGCATATAAATCTGCCTTTTTTTGGTAAGCAGGATAAAAGAAAGACCACTGAACCACTAGAAACTCAAAGCATATGTTAATGCAAAAAGGACATTCAGCACCATGAGTCTTTTCCACATCCTTCTCTTTCAGGACTGAAGACTGTTTTTTAGAAAGAAAAGGAAATATACAGAAATGTGTTGCCATCAAGTTGTAGTACGTCTTTATAATTGCTTGCTGACACAGCTGAGTAGTCATAAAATATCATAAATGAGTTGATAATGTAAAGCAGTAATTAGGATTTTGTGCATGCTTACACTATTTACATATTTTAATGCTTTGATATTAACATGTCAACTTTAATAGTATGTAAATGAATTCCCTTGTGTGAGATTTATTCTCCTCAGCATTAGACGTGTATTCATTCACAGCAACTGTAAATTTCCTTCCTTTTTTCTCTTTTTAGCGACACTTTTCAGGATATCATACAAAATGTTTTCCCTGCAATCCCCTACCCAGATTCATTAAAGAAGTTTATAGCTCTAATGGATGGAACAGCAGTAGCCACCAGCTCCACATATCACTGTGCTATAAAAACACATACACACGGAGAGTCTCTTTCTGCCTGAAGGTTTTACAACCATCTAAATAATAAGAGATTATTCAGTGATCTAGTATTTCTGCCTTTTCCTGGCTAGTGCTGATGCTCACCAGCAATCGGATGTCACATACTTAAGCTGAGAATCGTGATAACACATCACAACAGTGGTGCCTCAGAAGAGACACAGACCAAAGGTATTTCAAGAGATTCAGGAAAAAAAGCATAAATATGCCTTTCAATGTTTTGCCCTATTCATTGCATTCCTGATCAACCTTGTTCTTCTGTTGACTACACATATGGAAAGTTTTCATCCTTCAGATGAACATCACTTTATTAGAAACAGTTGGAAAACAAAGGTATGGTGTGATTTGATTTAAAGAAAAGTACACCCTAACATCAGTTATTGCTTTATGGTGCACTGCAATTTAGTTCTGGGTGTACTGCAGAACCCTGCATAATACAGCCATAGTTGCCTGGCAACAACCAGGAACTATATCAGAAGGCAGCAAAGGTGTGAATGAATAAACAGAAGTGACAGTGACATGTGAAAATGCCCTGTAAAACCAGTGCTAGAATGCCTGACCAGACTTTCACAACATTTCAAGGGGAATGTTGGATCAAATTCTGCTCATCATTAAAGTAGGATTAAGGTGTGTACATATAAACTGGATCTGGCTAAATAAACACAATATAAAATCTGGAGAAATGGCAACTTAACAAATGTATTCTCCTAAATTTGGATACTGAGCACATATACAGATTAAATAGCTAACACTACCTGGAATAGATGAGGTGGAATTGATTAAAACTCCTGAGAGCTCTAGGAGCTTGTCAGGCACCCATTTGGTGCTACAGTCCTGGAAACCATGCACTCACACACTGAATTTGAAAGACTCCTCACACTTCTTTCCATTCAGAAACTCCTGTGCTGAGACACTGAACTGGTTTTCTAATTTGTACTTCATTTATTTATTTGCAAGATTCTTTTGTTATAACCAACAGTCACTTAAACATAGAAGGTCCATGACATACAACTACACTTCACAGGGAACAGTTAATACTGTTTGGAAGTATTTTAGCTATTTTACTGCACCACAATATTTTCTTACAAAAGCAGTTCCATTTTAATATGAATACGTAATTGGTGAGAATAGTTAGATACAAGAAAAGCCTGAAGACTCAATGAAAAGGAACACATTTCATAGAGAAAGACAACACAGTTACAGGTTTGATGTATGAAATACACATAACAGCCCCTCAGTTGGTAGATATCAGAGAAACTACCATCGCCAGCAAAGCCAAGCTACTTTATAACAACCAAGGGACTTACTCTGTTTCTCAAAAAGATACTGAAATATCCAGCTAAATATAAAACTACCTTTTTCTTTTCTATAGGTAAGAAAAACTCCAAGACAATGCGATCCAGCAGAGATTGATTAGTCAGAATTACACTGACGTAGTGCTGGGGCAGAAAGTTGCATGAGGTCATCTTCCTGAACAGATGGTCTAGAGATATTGGTTTTAACTAGCACATGGTTGAGTAAATAATGTTTAAGTTTTCTTTGAGAGCCTGGGGAGTGAACCAGATAGAGTTGAGCGAAATACCTGTGCCTCCTGCCCACATCATCTGCTACTCCTAGGGTTTTCATTTCCTGCACTGTTTGTGCTTTATCACATGGCTCACTGGTCAGGCAGTCTGTGCCCTTGGTTCAAAGAGCTTTTACTGGAAGATTGAGAGAGATGTGCACTTAGTTTCAATTTGTAATTTCTTTATATACAGTTTGCTCCTTACAGGCAAAAATCAGTCAAGAGAGACAGAAGTGTGTGGCTGAATTGCTTTTTTTCAGTCAGTGTAACAAATTTCATATGCAGTAATAAATTACCACAATAGGATAAATATCTACACAATTAGTCATATGCATGATTTGGTTTCTGTTCAGATTAAGTGCTCATTTGAACACACAGAGATTTGTTAATTCTCATGATTGTCCAAGATGGACAACTCTAAGCATGTGCATTTACAATCTCAAAAGGACTACCTTTTTCCTTTATTATATCATACAGTATATAAGTTTATTATAACTTTTGTTGAAAATCAGTTAAAGTGATTGATAATAAAGTACAGCAGGCTTCACTAAGATTATTTTAATTCTTTGAAAAGGAACATCTCTTTTATATGCAGCATCAACATAACTGACTTTTTGATAGTGTCTGACTATCACGTTTGCTTTTCACGGTAAACACTCTGGGAATGTCATTGTTATAATATTTAAATGGTATTTGAAATAACCCGTCTGCATTACCCCCATGGAAAGCACAATCAGGAGTGTAGGTCATCTAATTATTCATTTAATTCTTACTAAAAACTCGCTGCACTCTTCAGCTTCACTCTCTAAAAAACTGCTCACAGCTGGCAGAGCTTCCACATTTCTGTTTTTAAAAACATGAACATATTTTTAAATGCACACGTGTATACTTCACTCATCACTAATCTCCTACTGACGGTTATAACAAAAGCTAAAAAAGAAAACCATAAAAGAATAGCACTGACATTCTGATACGTCCCATTAAAGCCAAGACGTGAACTAAAGAGGAGATTCCAAATGGCCCTCTGTAAAGCAGCCAAGGGTGCAAAAAGGAAGAGGAAGGAGACAAGTACTATTGCACATATCAGAGTGATAAGATTCAGCTGAAAAATTCACTTTCAAATTTGAATTTTCAATCCCATCATTTTTAAACACAACAATTCAGGATAGCATGATCAGGGCTAATGGAAATTTATCACAGAAACAATCAGCTTGCTCTTGATTATTTTTTTCTTAAAGTTGTTTTAGAACACTGATGAAAGGACAAACCCTTGTGGCATCTATGGAAAAGTTGCAATCAAAACCTCCTGCTTTACTAAAGCCTCTTATAAATATAGCCACCTAACAAACTATACAGTTTGTAATGACTGAATTTCACTTGGGACACCAGAGCTATACAGTCATTACTAATATTATGGCAGACAAGTGTTTTTCTCATGTTTTTATGACTGCGATGTCATTCCTGTTTGACTTCACTGACATGAGTCGTGGCAAAATTGCTTATGACAATTATAGAAATACATAGCTTATTATTGCATAATAGCCTTACAAATACCATATATACACCATTATGTAAATTTGAATAGTTGAGCAACAGTTGTTGATGTCAATATGGCCATGCCAGAATAAGCTAATCAAATAAAAGGAGATGTTCAAGGGAGGAAGGAGTACTTAAAAGTTAGGGCAAAAATCTGACGTAACTTCAGGAAAAAGGATTTCTATTCAGTTGATCCCAAGACACTATAAATCAAGAAATAATGGATGATATACACATCAAATTCTACATTCTCTCAAGCTAGTTTTGCAGTTACTCCTGAAGTGAACAAAGAGGGAGGTAGGGGGAAAGAGAGAAAATGAAATACCTCCTGAATCAAGTATGCCACCTGAAACATTTGTTAAAAGTTGGTAACAGCTACCTTCTGCAAATGCTTTTCAAAATCTTGAAATTCAAGTTTCAAGGGAGATAGTATGTGGATGCTACCTCTCAGCTGCAGGGATGCCTATCATTATCAGGCTGTTGACTCCAGTACACTTTCAGCCTCTCTCTGGCTTCTGAATACCCTGGGACACTTGGAGCACACAAACACCTTAGCATTGGAAAAAAAAGGCTTGCTTGTTCTTGTGTTTGCCACACGATATGAATAATAAACAGCATATAAAATCTTGCAGAAAATCACAGAATCACAAAATTACCGAGGCTGGAATAGACCTCCAAGATCGTCAAGTCCAGACTATAACCCAACACCATGACATCAGCCAAACCACATCACTAAGTGCCACATCCAATCTTTCCTTAAACACCTCCAAGGATGGCAACTCCACAACTCCCTGGGCAGCCCATGCCAGCATCTAACCACCCTTTCCGTGAGGAAGTGGTTCCTAATATCCAACCTAAACCTCCCTGGTGCAGCTTCAGGCCATGCCCTCTCATTCTGACACTAGCTGCCTGGGAGAAGAGCCCGACCCCAAGATATTAAAGAGGAACTATGCCCTTTTAATCAACAATGGCACCTATAAATACTACATAAAGCAAGAACAACAGTTTACTTGAGGAAAAAAAAATAATTTCAAAATATTCTTTAAAAGCTATAATGCATAGCCCCTACCAGCCATGTGATCTGCCATTTCACTGAAGGAATTACACAATTACACCGAAATATTTTTGAAGGCCTAGTTAGCTTACTTATTTGGCATTCATCCAGGCAAGTTTCTGCTATAACAATCTTAAGGAATTCTACTTTAAAGATAACCATACAATCCATTAGCGATACAAAATAAATTTAACTGCATAAAAAGTAAGTACAACAAATGTCAATAGATTTCAAAGTAGTATTTACATAGAGATCATTAAAACACATGACTACAACATGGTACATAAATAGAAAATTATTTACATTACAAAGGTTCATCTAATGGGTGAAGAGATCCAGACTGAGTCACTACCATTTTCTGTACCCTACCCACTTTTTTGCCGGAAATCAGTCAAAGTGTATTACTTCCAGCATATACATTCTGTTCTAAATGCAGTGACAAAAAAATTGCAGTATAGACTACATCTCTGGTTTAAAACTTATTTCATATGGCCGAAAGAGTTTTAAATAAATACTTTTGCAATGAAGTGGTACTATACTGGGCATATAAAAACAGTATCATCTCATTTATTTGAATCTTTCTTTTTTCCTTCAGTCTCATGGCAAAATAGAATTTACAGTATTCCTTGATCATTCCCTCCCTGAAGCTCCTGGGAGTCAGGAGAGACCAGCATAATACTGCCTCACCAGGTTGTACATTTCTACATAAGCCAAAGTGAAAGAAGGCAAGGGAGGCCATGGTAAAAGTGGCAAAAGAAATCAAGGAACATAGAGACAGTTTTGTTTCCATAAACTAACACATTTCTCATCAGCTGTTCTGTTTCCTACTGTGAGCTGAAGGACAGATTGTTTGCAATCGGTCTCTCCAGCTATCCTGGACTCTCCTGGTTGAAGGAGAGAGTAGAACCAGCAGGAAACCAAAGTAGATGCTCACAAGTACAACACTAGATGGATACATTGACAGGCATGTACGTGCATTTGGCATGTCTTCTGATGCAATGAAAGCAGCTAGGAATTATATACAGAGTTGCTAAGCATTTTTTATGTATTGGCAGTAGGGCAAGAAAACAAGCATGAGACAGCAGAGCTTGGGGCTCAGTTTTCTCACCTCCTTCTTAATTCAGCGTCTTCGTGGTACAATCCCCAAAAGAAATATTAAGATGCCCACAGATGGGTCCACTGTGATTCAACTTCTACTTCACGCATAATGCTACAGCAAATCACTGGGAGATCCCTCTTCTCAGTCATGTGTGGCTATAAAGCCTCAGTGCAAGACTTTGACTCTTGAATGTGGACCCTATGAATCAGAAGAGAGGACCCCAAGCTCCTGGAAAACACATCATCTTCCATTTTTACATTCAAAAAAATAAAATAAAATTCCCCCAAATGAATAGCAAAGATTCATCTGACAGTTCTGGAAGAGCCTCTTTGCTACACAATAAAATGTGATTAAGACAAATTTTCCACCTAGTACTTGTAAGTATATTTTAAAGGTCTAAAGAACTTATTTCTTCTTTCACTAGAGAGAAACTGCCTATTATTCCTGGGAAGAAGGTATTGTACTCGTTTTGATGCCACACTAGAAGGCCCAAAGGATGTTTTGCATTGCAGCCTTTGTGAGGACACGTAATAGTTTTAGGGAAGTGAAATGAGGCAGCTCTGAAATGGCTATGGCCACAGCTAACACACAAAAGCCAGTATGTTTCTGGCTTCCCAGCAGAAAGGAAACTGCTACTATTTTGGCTGGACATGTTAATTTTTCTCAGTCTGATTAAATAATAAAGGGTTCTCTAGGGCTTCCTAACATTCCTCTGTACATCACTGTGATTAATGTAACAGAGCCAAAAACCTCTCTGCAAATAAATAGACATTTTCTAAACCAACCCAGCCAAAAAAAAAAAAAAATAGCATTTTCACATTCTCCTGTCCAGTGATGCATAGCTTCAATGGGGACAGCTGTTTGGGATGCCACATTCTGCCATCCAGGATCTAGCAAACACATCTGGTGCTCAAACATGGTTTCTTTGCTGCCCAAACTTATGACCAAGTGTTCAGGTGGCACTCTGCCTACACATCAGTTGGTCAGACTCTTCAGAGTGTTTCATTTGCAGGAGGAGGCAAGCAAGTATGAGTGTGGATGGTCAGACTGCTCGCTCCTAAAGAAAAACCCTCTGCCATACTAGCTCCTCCTACTTTTCAAATTGCTCTCTCATATCCAGTGCTTTCTACAACTTTACTCTCAGCTTTGCTTACTGACAATTAATTGAGAACAAAAACATAAAGGGAGATTGATTAAAAAAAGAAATAACCTTTCCCAAATATAAATGTTTTCCTTCTGCATAAAGTGAGTTGGTTAAGCAGCAGTTCATTAGTTAGATTAACACGCAGTTCAATTAATTCCATTTTCTATCGTCTGTTACCTTGTGGCTCAAATGATCTCTAAATTAGTGACTAGCCTGTATGTCCTTGTATCTGGGGGGTGGTGTTGGAAAAAAACAACACCCTCTAAGCCCATCTGAAACCACATGTAATTTAAAACAGATTCTACTGAGGGCCTAAAAATCATTCATTTTTGACTCCTGGCCAGCTGGCATGATTATAAATTAAACGCCTTAGCTAGAGACTACAGTTTTTGCTGTCCAGGATTGCTTTAACACTGCAATACTGCAACAGATTGTTTTCTACAAATGGTTGTATGTGTTAATACCAACAAAAAGAGCAATACCAGTGCTGAATCCACTAAGGTCATAATCAGTATGTTTCTTACCACTCCTCCAAAGCAATTTAGATGATCCAGACTACACTAGCATTTCACCACTGCTGAAGCTAGTGGTGTTGTGTTGGCTGTATAAATTTTGGCAAGAAATATTGGCAGTTTGTTTTAAACATCCTCTAGAAGGTGGCACAGTCATTCACTGTTTATTTCTTCATATTCTTTTTCCATTGCTTTCTTGCAGTTATGAAGATATTACGCTACACACCTACACATAACATCCTTCATATTCCTGGAATTCCTTAGTAGTCATTTTCATTGGACAAAACTAATTTAACATGATCTGTTACCCAGACATATTTTATTTCTGAGAGAACTGTCTCTCAAATGTGAGGTGAGCTTCTCTTTATACAAGGTAGCTTCATTTAAACCAAGTTAACTGTTGAAAAATCAGTCATGCCTCCCTCTTTGCCCCTTGACTCTTGTTCAAAAATATTTAGGTGTAACCTGGAGGGGATATGGCATTAGTGTTTTTCTACCTATGTTTCCTTCTACTGGTATTTGAAAAATACTGAAATTTCCCATAGGGGAAATATCTAACAGTAATAATTATTTATTTTTTTTAAAGTAAAAAAAACAAGTAGAAGAAATTGCTACCTGATGTCTCCGTTTTCTTACTGGGACTACTTTTTTCCTTGAAGGAGTGAACTACATACTACAATTTCCAAGCAAACCTGTATACAGATGTTTACAGTGTAACATGCAGTGTCAGCTCTCCAGCTCAGAGCTGACCTTTTTCCACTGCAGTCAGGAGGTGAAGGTGAAGCATATCTTAATATTGTTCCTATTAATGAGCATTAAACATTTCCTGGCCCTATTCTGTATTTCTTGAAGATCAACACAATCTGAAGTGGCCTGGAAGCACTGCCGTTAGCCAAAGATTACATGGTAAGGCAGGACAGGATGACAACTAGACCAGTAATGTGAAGATATATTTAAAATATTAGTGGTTTTCACTTACACACCAACCTGCCCAGGGTATTAAATTAAAAGATAAAAATTGAAGTGATTTGACTGCTTACCATCTCCTCCAAAAGCCTCTTATACTGGATGTCTATTTTTCAACCAAGGAGAAATTATGAAAATATGGAAACTGAATCTTGGGGAAAGTCCTACTCTCTTGCATTTTCCCTTTTCATATAATATAAAATTTTGTATAGCAAACACATCTAGCAGCTAAACACCAACTCTTTATGGGCTTCTGTAACATTGTAAATATTCAAGCAATCATTTGTTAGCAGTAGGCTAATTAATATCTAAGTGAATACCATTTTTAAAACAACTTCTCAGGTAAATATGATTTCTCTTCCATGACTTAGTAACTGTTCTCAAGCTCCTGCTGACATCAGTGCAAATTCACCACGCTTGGCACTTCCTAGCAAGATCCCCAACAGCACTGATTGTTAGCAACTCAGCAAAGGATCCTCCTTACCTGAAATTCTCTTCAGTGAGGAAGGCCAGCATAGGCTTTTGCCAAAGTCTTTCTTTAAGAGTGCAAGGGATGCAGAGGCTTAGTGCTGGTCTGACCTGGGGCTGACTTATCACAAGCAGAGGTACTAAAGAGATTTCACTGCTATTGTGAGTAGGTAGTAATTCACTGACTATGTCTCTGGATGATTTCTAAACTATTATTATTATTATTGTAGACTTCCTTAACATGTAAATAAAAACTAAATAAGTTATTCAGAGAATTGCACTTTTATTTTCCAATTCAGAATTTTTCTATATGCATCCTGGTGCGACCATCCTCTCTACTATAGTGTTTGGCTTGTATTTGTATCTCTTTCATATAAACATTAACTTTTCTTGGTTAGCCAATTAAATAAGAAGAGGGTATTTGTTTTTAATATAAGGTAAATAAATGAAAAATGTAGTGACTTTGCTTTTGACAGCAAGCAGCCATAAGAATCAAATATGGTACACTTCAGCTGAAAATCTATTCATATCAGGGGAAAAATCCCATAGATCTCAACAGAGATAGGACATCACTCAGGAAGCTCTACCTCACAATTAATTGAATTTATAGAGTCATTTTAGTTGGACTCACTTCTGTATGACCACAGCATGGGATAAAAATAAAACAAAGTGGGGAGTTGCATTTCTTAAGCTTTCATAGCAAAATGTGACATTTTGAAAGTAATAGAGCATGTCCTTAAAAGCTGTATTCTTCTTGATAATAGGTACATAGGCCAGGTATGCCTTAAAACCACTGTTACTACTAAAATTATTTTAGCAAAAATTCCTTGTTATAACAACTTACACATGTCCATGCAGAGAACACTGAGCTGAACACTTTTGCAAGGTGTATTTAAAGCTTTGAAATTCTTTTAAAACATTCCTTTAAGTTTCTGTTCACTTCTTTATTTATCACTGATGGCTACTTAATACAAACTTTCATTATAAAAAGAACATCAGTGCATGTCACAGAATCATTAAGGTTGGAAAAGACCTCTAAGATCATGCATTGCATTTAGCCTAAGAGATAGGAAGGATCTTTCATAAACAAATTAATAAGATGATAATTCTATTTTGTGTTTTGTTCCTGTAGATGAGAAAATGGTTGATGCATATTACCAAAAGTAATTCAAATCACAAGACAAAGTGGAAGAGGAAAGATCTGCAGCTCTAATAAGGAGGGAGATTGTTCTCTGATGTGCAAAGTCCTGACATTCTCAGTGAGACCACTGTGAGACTATAAAGTGAATAATTGTTTTGTGAGAGGAAGGAAAATAAAATCTTATCTGGAATATTATCTATAATTCCGACTGTGACCTTTGTGTACAAAGTTGAACTCCAGCTGGAAAAGAGTCAGAAAGGGCATTAGACTGAGAAAGTGCACGGAGAGCTTGAAAGAGGAAAAGAAAAGAACTTGTCTCAGTCTAGCAAAATGAAGGCTGAGGTGAATTTGATGGTGTTCTCTAAATATGAGGGGAGATAAATATCACTGAGGGAAGAGCATTCTTTAAGCTAACAAACAATGGTGCCATAAGACCAAACACAAGTGAACAGAACATGAATAAATTCAAGCCAAAGATCAGAAAATAACTTTTCAGTTATCAAAGCTGTGAAGAAGCCATGTCGGATGACGCCTTATTCCAGCTTTTGATTCTATTCATCACATGTAATTGGGAATTAGTCTGCTAGATAGGCAAGGCCCTGTACAAATGAGAAGCTAAGACAGACTTACATAGATCAACTCCTAAACTTTCAGCCAATTACAGTATTTGACTGGATTCAACTTTTCGTTACTAACCCATACTAGAGCTCCTATTCCTTCGTATCTTCTTTCCTGGGTAGCAGATATTTCCACCCCACTAAGAGCAGTTCTACTGCCAGCTGACATATGCAACACATATAATAATCTCATCTGACTCCATTCAGAAGCATTCAAATGTCTTTATAACGCACATCCCAGCACTCTCAATTCGGAGACACAGTGAACCCGCATTTTATAAAGCTAAGAGCAAGCAGAGCTTATTTGCATAGTCTCCACACTGGACCTCAGCACCTTGGTACTGAAGAACCTTTACAGCCTTCTCTTCACTCAAAAACACTTATAGTCGTAGCTCTCCCGAGTCATGTTCCTGTTTAATGAACCTGAAAAATTCCGTGTGAAAGAAGCTAAAAAAGAAGGGAGTTCTTTTGGGGTTTGGGGGGTTTTGGACAGTGTAACAGTAAGTCTTTCACAGATAAAATATATTATCAAGAAAATCTACTCTCATTTATGGAAACTACTTCTCATTTATATGTTTCTATACATTCTTTTCTTTGTAAAACTAGATTATAGCTATCTTCCTCCTTTCTGTCTCTGTTGATGACCTGTGATCGAAATCTGCAGATACAGAAGTTTGTAAATGCATGAAAACAGGGCAAAAAGTTGCATGCACTTAATTAGAAGCCATTAGATATTAAGACATAGCTACAGTGTTTACCAACAAAGACATAGTAACACTGAAAATTTGAAACTAAACTTGGCTTAGTGCAAATACTTAATTACTATTTTAGCAACTCACTACAGCGTATCTTTCCTCCTAAACAAACTAAGGGGAGTTGGTTCTGCAAAACCCACAGAATTGTAACCGGAAGCACCATTCTGCACCAGGATAAACTCAAAACTTTATGAAAAGAGAAGAAAGCATAGGAGACACCATTCTCCTACACAGAATGTATCACTGTTTACACGGCCTTTCCTGATATCATGGACCGTATTTTGGTAAATTACCTGAACGTACTTCCAGTACTTCAGATGAGCATCCTAACTTCCCCTCTGGTGTTTCTCGCCCAGTGTCTGAACCATCAATGAAAATGAAGCGTTGCCATTTATTCCAGTGAAACGCTGCTTGACTTGTAACTCAATATTTAACATCAAATGTTGCACTTCCCAGCTGCACAGACATTTTCCATACAACGTTGTATCAGGACAGTTTAGATTATTAAACACTGACTACCTTCTTCCCTCATCTCCTGCTACTAAAAAAAGACCTGCATTTTAAATGTTAATTATGCACCTGCAGGCAGTCTAAATGACTCAGGGGACTGAAATCTGACTCAAACTTTTCATCAGGGGTCATCAGTTCAAACCTGACTCAGATCAGCAGTGGCTGGAAGCTTCTACAACTCAACAGCTGTTTAGATGACCTAAATGAAGGTAATATTATATTAGTCTCAGTTTCAGCTAGAAAAGAACCCACATCTTAGAAGTCATGCTCGGAACTGACATTCATTGGGATCCATTCCACTAGGCTCAGAAAGGACAGCAGCAGGTCTGGAGACTGAACTGTCCTGTCTCACTCTGTATTCTCCTCCACACTAAGAATGGAAAACCTTGAAGAGAGAAGAGGAAACTTTTGCACTTTCATGGCTTTTCCTGTTTCTATGTTTTAACAGAGCAACAGGTGGTCTTGTAGGTTTCTCAACCAACTGTATACAAATATGTTCAGTTTCAAAACTGAAGGTCAGTAACAGGCCACACATAACTATTCTGTGCTTGAAAACTGTCTTTGTATGCAGGATAAAGGAACTAAGAGATCATTCTTATGAGACTTCTTCAGGGAAAAAAAAAAAAAAAAAATAGAACACCAAAAACCAAACCCCCCCAAAAACCCCAGGGATTCATCAACCTCAATACACTGAAATTCTGTATCAGGCAATATCAACACTTCAATTTTCCCTATTAACAGTCTTCCTAAAAATTTGATTATTGATCTGTACATTCATATTAACTGCCCCAGTATAACTTAGAGGGAGGTGTCAGAATGCAAAAAATACTAGAAACCTTTTGATCTTATGTCAAAATTTCAACACTTGCATGGACAAAAAAAGAGTTAGTCTTTTTTAGTAGTCTTAATAAAAATGGCATTTGTTTGTATTTGAAATTATATTTTGACTGCTCAAGGGCATAAGCTCTTTTGGGGGTTGGAGTAGATGACCTTGAAAGGTCCCTTCCAACCCAAACCATTCTGTGATTCTGTAATAAGTCTTCTGCATTTCTTCCATAGTCTGGGGGTAGGGAGTCATAGAATCATTAGGGTTGGAAAGGACCTCTAGGATCATCAACTCCAACCTTCATCCTAACATCTCTCTATCTATTAGACCAGAGCCTCAAGTGCTACATCTACTCATTTTTTTAAACCTCCAGGGATGATGATGCCACTACCTCCCTGGGCAGCCTGTTCCAGTGCCTAACTGCTCTCCCAGTGAAGAACTTCTTCCCAATATCCAATCTAAACCTCCCCTGATGCAACTTGAGGACATTTCCTCTCATTTTATCATCAGTAATTTGTGAGAAGAGACCAACACCAGCCTCGCTACAATCTCCTTTAAGGTAGGAAGCTTTCCTTTGGTCTAAAAATGGGAGAGCTCACACCCCCATGAACTGCAGAGGCAGCCAAGGAGAGGAAATAGCTGGTGCAGCAGAAAAATGTTTCACTCTCCTTTATCAGTTCTCAGCTTGACTGTGGCTTCTCTAACTTGTACTGAGACCAGAGTAACAATAGCTTCAGAACAGTCGTTTCTTCAAGAGAAATTCTCACCCCTGGTTTATGCAGATCTTCGTACAAGAACTTAGCTCGGAAACTCTGAGGATCTGTATTTATGGCTCTGCCTCTGCAAATCACTGCTTTAAGTGGAGCTTAATGTACAATACTCAGCCCTGGTTTTGCACAACAGAAGTCATGACTCTATGCAGTGTTTCTGGGAGGAAGGAAATGGCAGATCTGATACATGAATTTATCAACATAGACAAGATTTCTATGCAGAATCCTTTACTTAAAACTCTAGCCCCAGCAAGAGTACAAAATAGGCATTATTTTGCAGAGACTTTTTCTCTTCTTTGGCATATTGCACTGCGAAGTTTTGCAAAATAATTCTTATAGTACTTAGAGATGTAGTCCAGATTAAAATATCTTTGTTTATTTTAAGCTGTTATTAAGCTTAATATTGTAAAGATAAAGGTGCATAACCTGCTATAAGAATTAACTGCCTACAAAATATTACTTCTAAATTTTCATTCTAATTGGATTCATTCATCTGCTTCTTAATTCTTCTGCTGCAAATGATTAATGATATTGAAATAATGTCTAATAAAATCAGGTTTGCTGAAGACATACTGAAGATAGTACTGTACACATCAGTCTTTAAAAAACTGAAGCAAGATATTAAATGACCCACAAATTAAATTTCATAATAAAAACGAAAAATCTTCTAGTAATTACTGAATAGATACAATTCACTATTTTTTCCTCACACTGCTACCTTGAGCATGGACAAGCCAGATGCTAGAAGGCTTGCTTAATGAGTTCCTGTAGCTCGAGTTTAAAGCCATTCTAACTTCATACAAATATTTTTGCACTGTCACCTAGTCTTTGAGCTCAAGAACTACCTTTGCTTCTGTAGATTGATACATCTGTAAGTACTAGAAGCTGGTACCCAACTACGATTTTCAAAGAGCGGGTTTTTCAGAACCTGGTAGGAAGCTAGAGGAAACTAGTTCCTGGACCTCAGCTACCTTCTTTGGGGGTGTAACTACCTTGTAGAAGTGGGAGCAAAACACAATAAACCAAACTGCTCCACCATTTGTCATCAGATGTAAATGACTAAAGACAGTTTCAATTAATCATTAGACTTTTTGTTCTGTTTAACCTTCTTCCACCCTGAGAGGCTGTCAGTCTTAGATTACATACATTTAGATACACACAGATGTTGTCCACCTGTGCGTTCAAGCCAGAGGGACAAGAGGGATAAAGTGAATAATAATCAATCCTTAACCTATAGAAAATAAGAGAAAGTGTGTCCACACTAAATAAAAAATCCCATTCTCTATCTGTTTTGGGACTTCACTTCTTTGACTCGTCTCTAGTTACAAAAACCTCTGACTAGGGGAAATTAGAATAATAGGTAGCTCTAGCAGATGTACGACTAACTGGAATTGGCAAAATGGGAAGCAAAACCTAACCCTGAATGATCCTGTACAGGCTAACAAATAACTGAAAGTAAGATGCCAAAGCAATGCCACCTTTCCCCAAACAACAAGAAATTCTACTCAAGAAGCTGTTCAGCCACACGCACGCTGCCTGCAGAGAATGCCAAGACCCTAATCCTCTGCCACATTGCAGATTCAGAAAAGGGGAGTTTGCATTTCCTGTTAGAAGTGAAAAAGATTTTCTTCACAGTTCTATTATAGACATTTTGCATTATATCATGCAAAATATCATGGTAACATCAAGATTATAAAAGTGTTTGCCAAATCCGTAATTAACTTCAGGGTTGGAACTTTTGTTGTTGTTTTTAAATCTAGCAAACATCAGCTGGCAAGGAAATTGCATGCCTTAGAGCTTCAACAGAGCAAAGCAGTTCAATGCTTGATATTTTTAAACTCTGCAAGGCTTTCAGCTATTAGGAACAAAAATAACAGGAGCCAAAAATTGTCTTTCTAGTACTGTTAAGTTAAAAATGAAAGTATTTGGGTTGGTTAGAGGATTTACAGCCTAGCAATTAAGAAAAACTGTCCAATGTTAGGCAATGCAAAATCTAAACAGAATCTAGGTCCTTCATGAAAACTAAGTTTTACCTAAAAACACTCTATGTGAAAGCCTCCTTAATTCTTAGACAGCCTGCACGAGCTTGGAATAGAGACAGGAAGGTAAATGACACTAAAGAGAAAAATAGTTTGAAATGCTATTGTAAACAAAACCAGTCCCTAATTCCTCAATGCATTTTTCTTTAATCGGTAGAATCAACACTCTTTGGCCCTTGATACAGGATTAGGCCCAGATCCTCTTTCTGAATTTCTATAAAACTTGATTTCATAGACTGCTCTTAGTTTTATTCATTTTTTTCCACCTGTTTTTTAACTCTGTATCCAAGTCATCTTGCATCACAAATCAATACTCTTGCTTCCAACTTATATCTTTTGATAGTCTTCAAAACCGTTTGTTCTTTACAAATCTGTAATACCTTTATATGAAACAAACCCTAGTAATTTTAGACAAATTGTCAAACTATGTTCCAATTTTTGATCCTTCCCAGCTTTGATCTCCCCAGTAGCTTCTTTTACACTGACATTGTACCTATGCAAAGAATTAACAACAAAAATACTTAATACTATTTCCTTGTTAGTGAAATGTAACATTGTAAAAGAATAAATAAATGGTAACTGATATTGAACAACAGAAGCTATAATACTAATACTGTAGTGATATTTTTGCAATCCCCTTTTCCAATAGAGACAGCAACAACAAAAAATTAAAGAACCTCACTCAGCTGCACCTGAATCAGCTGCACTGAGGCTTAAATGGATTTGGTTTAGGTTTTTTTTCTTTTATGTTTTTACTGCAGGCTGTTTCATGTAAAAACTGGATAGATATTCCTATACCTATAGCATATTTTGTTGTCCCTTGGAATTATCATCTCAATTTGCATTTTTTTTATTAACATTTTAGCAGTGTCTATAAATTACCGATGGAAAGAAGAAAAGAGGATCGAGCCAGAGCACAAGGACAGATGAGGCAATAGACACAAACTGAAACAGGAATTCCACTTAAGAAAACACCTTTTTTTCGCCCACACTGTGAAGGTTGACAAAAACCGGAACGAATTGTCCAGAGTGGTTGTGGAGTCTCCTCTATTTGAGCTATTAAAAACTCAACTGGATACATCACTGAGCAAACTGCTCTGTCGGATCCTGCTTTGAGCATGGGGATTGAATCTTCAGAAGCCCCTTCCAACCTCAACCACGCAACAATTCTACTGTGTTGTGATTCTATAATTGTAGGAATAAGTAATGACGGCAATTGCAGTATACCAAGAACTTGTTAACAAATATAGGAACAGCCTTCGAGAATATAGGTGGATTACAAGAACTCACTTGGCATTATAAGCTAATATTTAAGCACCACTTTGCTAAGTTGCTCTTCCTCACAACACATAGTTCTGTTCTAAAACCTAAATGCAAGAGACACATATTCTATACTCAGTATCAGATTAGTTTTCCAGTCACAGAAATCAGAATATTTTCTTACTGTGAAAATAAGCTTAGGACTTGAGCACAGCAAGTTATTTGCCCCTTGCTGGTTTAAGTAAAACAGTTTTCAATAACTATTGATATCACAGTTTTATTTCCTTTTGGGAAAAAAAAAAGGGTGGAGAGAAACATTAAAACAGGGAAGGGACTATCCAGTCTAGGATACCCTTTTGGGAAAGAAGGGTAGAGCATACAGGTCTGTTGGAATAGCTTGTTCTACTCAATTCTGCCTTTCTCCTCAAATTCCAGAATATAAATATAGAAAACACAGAAGACTGTCTTGACTTACTGATTCAATCTCTATCAGGCCCAAGGAAAGAGGAAGGACAAAGGGAACACTGCTTAATGTATATAAGATACAGCGTGAAATGCTGCATCAGCTGGCAAGTTTCGAATCACAGACAGTACACTGAATTCTCAACCTTGACTCTTGGTAAATGGCTTCCAAGGGTGGCATGGATGAGGTCAAAACAGAGGAGGACTGAAACATCCAAAACCACTAAACAGCCTATGAGGGTTCTTCCTTTTCCCATCTCTTTAGCTCCCATGCTTTTCCGGTGCTGCTCTTCTGCAACCATCATATTTTTGAACATGGATTATTGTGCTATAGAATCTCCCTCAAAGATTCACTTTTCCAAAAAGGCATCTACATACAACAACTTTAATACTTTTTGTACAAAGCCCTTAAGATTAACTGTAAAATTATTCTAATCCAAATTAATTTTGGACCATTGATCTACTGCTCAGCATACCTGTCTCATTACAGTTGTTACACAACGTAACTCAATAAAGTGAAACACATTAGCTCGGAAAAAGAAACAGCCAAAACAAAACTGATTCTGAAACTTTATATATGAGGAAGATTTTTTTTGGCACAGGATTTATCCATAGGTAGAAAATGCCATACAGGTATAGAGTATTATGTTAAAATTAGAGAGGCACTCTACTGTCACAATGGCAAAAGGATAAGAAATATATTTTGGAGTTAAAAAATAATCGGGGAGTTAACCCTTCGGGTTTTTTCTGCTCCTTGTTCTGTTAATAGGTTTAAATACACCCCAAAATAACCTGATGCTGTATGTTCTGTAAATTGCTTGACCTCTCCCCAATAAACAGAGTACACACTTAAAGCCTCCAAGAAAAGAAAAAATATCCCAAGACTGACTGTCCCCACATATTCCAGTATGATGAAAACATAATACTTTTTATAAAGTACCAATTACTCTGTTTTGCTGAGGTGCTTGGATTTTGACTCTGAAGATCGCACATACTAACAGCCACTCATAGGATGAATGCCAAAAATCTGTGAACTTTAAACACTAGAGCAAAACATGTTTATTTTTCATGGTCTTAAGCCATTATTTATTGATAAAGACTGCAGTAATCACAATACAAGGAATGTGTCATTGACCTACCAGATAGAAGATGCCAATACTTGGCTCCCTCGTTATTACACTTGGATAGAAGTCAATCTGGCACACTAAGACCACAGCTTCCCCCTACAACAGTAAGAATCTGGAGTTGCAACAGTAACTTCTCTGATATTGGTGGCAATAATGGAACGGGAAGCTGACGATGTCCCATTCTGAGTACTCAAGTGTAATGAGGAATTATAGCTAATCTCAGCATCTTTTGACTCAGGTGTATCTGAATGTAGAAAATCAACTCAGGACAAGAGCAGTTATTAATATAAGAAACTTATCAGCTTAATCAACTTAACTGCGTAACACCAAAAAATCATTAACAGCTTCTATGTGTACACAAGGTATTTCAATAAATTTATTATTGAGAGACACTGAAAACTAAGATATATGGGAACACTTGTTATGGACTTTGTTCAAACCTTCAATATTTTTAATTTTTTAACTTCCATTCTGACTTTCAAAAGACCTGAGATACCTAGTCTACCACTTTGGTATGCCTAATACCCAACCAATTCAAACGTGCCTGTGTACAGATAGGATGAGTGAATTCAAGTAACAGTGCTCAAATTTAATGCAGTAGATGCTTAAAAACAGATAAGAGAGATAACTAAGAGAGATTTGTATTTTTTTTCCAGTAGCAGTATTTATTCATGAAGGATGGAGAAGGGTTCTTATATAACAAGGCCACAGTTTTTCAGGCTCACTAAAGAAAATCTAATGCTATTAGAAATCTATGTCTAGTTTGAACTATACTCAAAATCGAATGAAATTTCTAGATGCTTAGATAAACCAAATTCTACCACCCAATGAATTGTCCGGTTTGGTGTGTTTTGTTTTTGTTTTTTTTTTTTTTTTCCATTATTTGATGGAAAAATCTGCACCAACATTAAATCTAAGTTTCCTTTCCATTCAAGTCCACTGAAAAATCAAAGCAATTTCAGTACTATGTCAGCCACTCACAATAGAGAGATCAGTTCCAGACTAGGAACAAAGTTGACAGATGTTTTTATTTCTGCCACTGTCAACTTTGATAGAATCTCTTCGGCTACAATTAATAGACTGCAATCTTCTATCTGCATATATAGCACAGAGCACATATACATCAGTAATGGCCTGCGTACATCAAGGGATCCTGGTGACAATCAGTCCTGCATGTTTGCTGATGCCGCTAAATGCTCTGCTGTGTGTAGTAGCTGCAAGACATTTTTCCTCACCTAAAGTCTGCCTTTGCTTTTGATGCTGCTGTTGCTGGTGCTTGCTGCTGATCTGCCTGGTCTAAAAACAACTCTACACATTAATGGGTCTCTTGCTTAATGCATAGCTGGGAAAGAAGCCTGGCAGTCAATTTACCTGTTCCTTATTTGTACACTTGAAAAGGAAACATGAAGTTAAGGTAGTACACTGTCAGGCACATGGCGGGTGCAAATGCAACTTTTGTTTTGCCTCTAGAAGGTGATTTGGAGAAAAGTAAGAGGAAGAGTGGCAGAAGTAATCAGTAGTATAGATATTTCTCTCTAGTCAAGTCTGCCTATTTGGCTAAGAAGATTAACATTCCAGGTTGTTGAGTATTTGCTTTTTATATAGGTTATCATTTGGTGTGTTTTTTGTGTACCTAAATGGAATTAACCAACCTTCTCCCCAAAGTCTGCAGGAAAACAAAATTCTAGAGATAAAAATCTAAACAACAACAAAAAATCCAACACTGAAATATCTTGATTGGCTCTTGAAACTATTTGGAATGTCTGGCTATAGATAGCCTGTTTGGTGTCTCATACTATGGACCTTGTTTCCCTGTCAGATTCCTTTCTGACAAACTCTCTAAACTGCAAGGCATTCTCGCCTTCTCTCCCATCTCTTTTCTCCAAATTGACCTAAAATCCATAGAAGGTGACAAGGAAAAGTTTTGCACAGAACAGTGCTAATAGAGCAGGCTGATAAACTTTGATCATCCATTTAAATGGAGCACCAAGGAACAAAGATATGGCTACTTCTCAAGACAAAGCAATTTTTCAAGAGTGATTTCCAAGCAGGTGGTAACTAAGCAACAGCTCACCTGTACAGGGACTTTGATCACTTGACAAAGCAGATCAGAGCAATGCAAGGGAAAGAGGACTAGAGACTACAAGAAAAAAAGGGCCTTTTCTTGGCCTATCAAAGAGAAAGATGGAAAATAGACTAAGAGATGCTGCAAAAAAGTATCTCAATGATATGGAGAAGAGAGTGGCTGAAGAAAGGAGCTCATGAACATTTTAGTAACCATACTTTATACTTTGAACAGCTGCTTTTAATTCAAAACCTATGTTGTTTCACCCAGTGTAGACAGAAATAGTTGGGGCCATAGAGAAGATAGTGTCTCTTCCTAACTCCAGGCTTGAAAGACAACAATTTTCTGTCCTTGGCCCATGCAGTACCTGTGTAGGAAAAGATCTTGGCCAATAAGGAATTAAAAGATGGATGTACAGAACTTCAGAGGAGTTACAAGGAGAAATGGCAACAAAGCCGGGGAGACAATGGCAGAAGCCCAGGGTGGAGTCTAGTTCAGGATGTAGTGACTAGGGGCACATACGGAGTTTACAGGTGTAGAACTAACTCAGGGATGAAGAAAATAATTGATTAGGAGATTAGATGTCAAAATTAATAGATAGAGATGAGAGCTATATGGCAAGAATATCTATAGCAATCGCTGCCACCAACAATAAAGATGGACAATAAAGAAAGAAAAAAAAAAAAGGCAGGCCAAAAGAACATGAAGATCATTTTCCAATACCTTATGATTCCATTATAAAGTTCAATTTTATCTCTTGAGGCTGGCAGTACTGTAAGTATGCCTCATATCTGCATATTGCAGAACCATTCTGATGCTGCCTCCCATATGAATTAAAACTGCATTTGCCTTCAAAGGTAGTTGAAAATTGGGCAGGAGGACAAGATTAGGGCCTGGATTTTTAAGTATTTATTTTTGGTGGGGGGAACCTGTAGTAGCCTCACAGAAGGGAAAAGTTATAGAATCATAAGGTCAGTAGTCAGACTGGTGGTACTTTTTGTGAGGAACCTTGCTATCTTTTCTAGCACTAAAAGTTGCTACAGTCCTGAGGGAAAACAGAGAAGAACATTTTAATTAAAAATGAACATCCACAAAACTTTAAGGCATTTTTGCAATTTCATTATTCCAGCTAAAGAAAGATACTAAAATATTATTAACATCCCTTAAAATATTTATAAGGAAAGATTTAAATTAGCTCTATCAGGCCAGCACTACTGGAATGATTCCATTTCTTCAATATATCCAAGGTAAGGACTAAAATAATATAGCAAGAGCACTGATGATACAATTGAGTTTTAAAGGTTCTGATAGATTATTTTCCTCAGTAACTGATGATTATTAAACTACAGAGTTTCTCCTTAAATGCAGAATACACTCAAGATCCTGTGGATCCCAAACTGCTGCAAATGACAATGATACAGCACAAAGTGTCACATGTGCAGCAAATACAATTAAAAGATTTTTCCCACTGTATTTGTTTGAAGACTGACAGCTCAGCTAACAGGGCAGCCAAGGTTTACATAGCTTTCTGTAAGCTCATTGACAGTTTTCCCTGTGAAGCTCTCTTCATCAGGTAAAATCCTTCTGAACTTTTGTCAGACAGCTCTTTCAAGAGCAAACAGGATGGGGAGTCCCACCATGAGCAGCTATGAAGTCTCATTAAAAAAAAAAAAAAGTCTCCCTCACACTGTTGTCCTTGTTCCCTGTATTATAATGATAGTTTGCCATAAAGTGCAAAGAAATGTTATTCTAATGAAGAGAGGAGAGCCACTGCTACACTGAAGCATGATTAATGAGCTGAAGTCGTTCATTAAATCATTTTACATGTCTGGCTAGTGACCTTTGAATTTGAAGAATTTTATTGCATGTGAAGTATAATAGGAGAAATCATTTGGTTAGCATGCAACGTAGTCATGGTCTAACAAAGGGATTTCAAATGGGTTATAGTCCAAGAGAAAAGGCAATCCTGACACAAAAAAATGAGATTACTTCTCCCTATATCTTCTTGCATCCTCCTTTGATTCAAATGCAATTGAGGCCCCACTTCTGTGCCACGAACTCACTCACACTATGAGTACTTGTTCATAAGCCAACATCTAATGGAATTGCCTTCCCTTGGCAAGGCCAAGGAAACTAGAGAGCATACAACAGCTGCAGGAAGATCTGACCCTAACTGGGCTGCCAACTGACACAGGAAAAAAAAAATAAGAAAAATGAAGATTTTTCTCTTTAGAGGACTAAACTCAGTTCATTAGATCATTTCAGAGGGTCCATGGCTTTGCGAGCCCCAGCCTGTGCCCCAGTGACCCACACTGTCAGAAGCAGCCAGTAACCCCTTTCCCTCATGCAGGGTGGGGTCAGCAGAGGCTGAGGTTCAGACTCACGGGTGACTCACACAGAAAGATTTGGAATTGCTTACACTTAGGAGCGTCCCAGTTTCACAGGATATCTGGGAACCATAACCCTTGTAAGTGTACACAAAGCCAAGAAAAGCACAAACTATTACGCTTCTACTTGGCAACTTTCATTTTTGTCACATTGGGTCTGCTCTTGTGTGACTGAACAGAGGAGAAAATAGTGTTCAGGAGTCTTTGTTGGTGCTCCAGAAATCTTCTTGCTTGCAGATTCCTTCTTATGGACCTGCTTCTCAGCATGTGGGATGCACCTATTGGCTCCAGAAAGCATAATGAGGTACAGAATATTTCCCACAGGGAGTCACATACCCTGGTGAGGCTCAAAAGCATTCCTGATTGACTGAGGTGCCAGCTGGTGATAGAAACACCCCTTCTGTCACAGCAGAATGACAGGCCCACCCACTAGTGCAGAGATGATCTACGGTACTATTTACTGCACTGTTTTGAATAAAAAGGAAATGAGCAAAGCTGATAGCAAGCACTATGTGAAGGACATGATGAGAAGGGATTGATTAACTACTTTGTTCAAACTGTAATGATCAAAATCGTAACAGATCAAAGGCAGCAAAGGACACTACATGTGGTACAGCAAGAATTCATCTATTCTCTTATACACTGCTGCTTCCCGTGCCAGGTAAAAACAGAAATTCTACCTACTCTGGCATCTGCAAGAAGGAAGGAGAATAGAAGCTAAAAATACGGTTAACCTAGTTTAAAAGTACAATACTGGCCTAATACTGTACATGGAGAGGAGCTAAGTGCCTTTGTTAATGTTTTCTGACTCTGGTCTGCTTTCACTCAAGGAGGAAAAAGTTAACTGGACCTCAGCCTTGAGTGCTCAGCTGAGAATCATTCTTCTCCCATTGTCATCCTCTGGGTAAGAGATCACTGCTTCTAGAGTGTGTGAGCTTGAATAGGACAAAATGGTTTGGACATGGAAAGGAAAGCTATTTGACACTTAAGTCGGAGCAGTAAACTAACAGGAAGAGAAAGGAATACAGAAAGTCTCTCCATACTGTTTAGATTTCTACTCAGTATAGGCTAAGTTCTGATAATATTGGCTTGTACTGTCTTCCACATCTTTCCTCGTGCATAAATAGACAGAGAAGGGAAAAATATCATTTTAACAGAGAAATGGGAAGAAATAAGTGACAATTCTTGCAATCAAACTCCCGTTAAAGTTTTCCATCTACTTTTGTTCCACTTTGGATTATAGAGCTTCATTTGAACTGCTGATCACATTCCTACAGTATCATGAAAACTGTAACCTCCTGTCAGACAGTATTACCACTAAAAGAATCACTTCTCGTCCTCCCTCTCTCTAGACTCAACCTGTACTTTCTTCCTGTTATGCTGGAGAAAGCATTTGCCAGGCTAGGTGGTGGCCCAGATCAGCAAACCTAACTAGAGCAAAACTAATTCAGTTTTACTTTGCCAGGTTAATTTTAAGCCAATTTGTCCCCCTTTATTGTTCATTCTTGTGCCAGCATAAGCACATGAGGGAGGGCAAGAATGAGCTGCTGAGGTCAGGGCAGGTTTGGAAATACTTAAGCAGTTGCGTTGGCTTAAAATGATGGCCCCTGACACAGTTGTAGCCACATCAGATATTCCATTATTAACCCAAGAAATTTCCATTGTAAATTCTAGCAAAGGTGACATCCTTACTCATAAAACTTCAATTTTTGAGAAACCTGTATTTTCTGACAAAAAGAGGGACAGAGCAATTCTTTCAACAATCACCACTGTGAAGTGTTTTCAGTATCTGAAGCACAGCTACACACACACACACACTCTTTAGGACACTTAGGGTGCCAAAGAGCCTGGATTGCTCTGTGACAAGTAGGTTTTCCAGAGAGCCCCTCTGTAGTCACCAAGCTGCCTACCTCTTGGCAGTGAAAACTGATGCAGTACAGCGAGGCCACACAGTTAGTCTAAGGTATTGGTATGACAGATAAAGATTTTGAGAATTCACTTGAGGGACATTACACCAAGGAGTTTATTTATTTCCATGGTATGGAATAGTATAGTTTAAATTGTCTAATGAGAGCAGAAGAGCTAAGTGGGATTTTATATTTTGCTTAATGAGGTGTGCAGAAAAATTTCTAATGGATTTAATCTGCATACATTTTTTCTAGCATACATTTTCCCATGCACCCACACACATTCACTCAAACTCAATTGCTAATGATGAATTTCATTTGTTCCCACATCCGAACAAAGAATATTTAATGAATTGTACTATATAGTTAATTATCACAGTCATAACTTGGACCTTGTCTACACTGAGGCTGAATGGGGGAAAAGTGGTAACTCCTTGTTGACAGTTATACCAAAGCAGTCACTGTGGCAAACACAGCATAAAAGCAGGCACTTGAAGTTGAGGCTTTGAACATAAACCTGTATAAACCCTGCCGAGTAACCAAGGTGTGTATTTCCAGGGGACAATAAATTTTGTATGGGTGTAAAGCACCTTTAAAGGATAATACCTTTTTCTCCAGGACTAAATACAACTATAATCAGAGTGAAGCACTGACAAACCCTTAGCAAATCTGGAAAAAAAAAACATTTAAGTGATTCACTAGTTACCAAGAACAGTTCATCCTATTGCCAATTTGCTGAATTTTCCACAGAATGGAAGGAAAGCAAGAAGCTAGAAATGCTTTCCTCAGCAAAGGCAGTGCATGGAGTAGCATTACATGAACTTTCCTCCTGGGGTGAAAAAAAGGAGAGTGAATGTACAGGAGGGCAGTTCAGCTGTATAAGCACAAACCTATGCTTGCAACAGTGTGAAACTTGGCATTTTTCTCTCAACTCTCCTGAATCTCTTGCTAGTGGCAATTAATAATGGATTTGTCTCCAACTCATAGCAAATCTTCCTGCATTGCACAGTTTGCCCATCATCTCAGTCAATGTATCGTCTACAGTGTCTCCTTTCACACAGGCCAAGTACTTACAAAAAACAATCTACCTCTCAAGTATTTCATTACTATATGCACAAAATTAAATATCTTACTGTAGCAATACTTCACCTTGATTGTGTTTCCAAAAAGTTTTCCATTAATTTATATATAACACTGGGGTTTGAAACTGTCTCTTTCTATGGGTAAAGGAGGAGTTGTCAACTACACAGTTCAGATGGAGGCAAACCTGGAGAAGTTACTTTAGGGATGAATCTGGCCCCTTATGGATTGGTTAAATCCTAATGTGTCCCACTAAATGCTTTTTATCCTTGGTGAAAACCACTTTCATGGTAGTCAGCAAGTACATCTACTCCACAATAATTAGCATAGCATCTCTGCATCGTTTGTTGAATCATATGACCTTTGAAAGGTGAGGAGGAAGAAAGGAAATTAAAACAAGTGCCCTCAGTGAGCTGGTAGAGGCTTCATGGATGTCTGCAATGCTACTTGACCTACCTCTGGACATCCTTGTGGGTCTAAGGCATAACGAGAGAAGAGACAGACAATAGACAAAAACACAGATAGACACTCTTAAACAGATTACTACAGTTAAAGGTTTCAGAAAAAAAAAACAAACAACAAACCATTTTTGGTCTTACTGAATACAACCATTCAATATAACTTACAAAGATTCGTATTCATTAGCAACACAGCATCCTCAAAACTCTTTTGGAGCCTACTGTTACCTGCATTCTATCTTTTTTTCCCCTTGGAATTTACGTGTCAAATTTAATGAAGTTTATTGTATGGCTTGCTTTTCAAGGAAAATAACCCAGAAATTCATTATGATAACAAATATCTACATTAAATAGAACACCAGATGAAAACATCTGTACCTGAGGCTTATTTCCTTAAAAAAAAAAATATATATATATATAGACTATTAGTATTACCACGATTCAGTACCATTCAATACTTTTATTTACATTTAGCTTGCATAATGTAGGCTGGCTAGGAAAATTATTCCAGAAAGCAACTAAAACAATAAGAACATAATTAAACAGTGATATTCAGTGTCCAGGAACAATTACATCTCAACTGACAATAAGTACTTCTTTCCTGAGCTACCTATTATCTATTCAGACGACCGAAATAACAAGACCATCTGGCTACTTGCAAAAAGGTGACAGTCATCACCTCTGTTGCCCCCGGCCTTTGCAGGGAAGAGCATGGAGGTTTGATATTCCAGATATGTCAGGCTTGCAGGGCTGAACAGTGGCAGTCTCTCTACTAGACATAGGCAGGGGACAGTTTATTCCTGTCTTTAACCAGTACATTTCAGGACTTGAGTTACTTGAATGCCCTTCATCAATTAAGTTATTTCATAATAAAGGAGGCCATTAATGTCAACTGAAATACATATTCAGAGTGACTCTGCAGACACTGTTATTTTGAAGACATAAGGCACCTTCAAAGTTGGAGTCATATGGAGGTGAGAGTTTCTTACTTTTACAGAAGAACTGAGTATATTTATGCCAAATTCACCTCTATGTTTGCATTGTGGCAAGCTTCAGACAGCTGTAGGGATCTGGTACCGCAGACAACCATAAGCAGTTTGCAGTCTAGCTGCATGAGTGTACCACCCCCTCAGACTGTCACCATCACCAACTCTACTTGATACTCTTTCTGCAACATCACATTTGACATTGGAGGGGTAGACCTGGATCATTCCTGCAGCAGCTTTAATATTGCCCATTATCAGGGCAGATATGTGTGATCCATGCCAACCTACAGACAGCCCATGGGTAGTATATGGAGGAAAGTGGGTCAGGGAGTACAATGAGCTTTAATCCATTCCCATTTTGGCCACAAAGTCAAAACAACGCCTGTATGAAGGATTAGCGAGGCACCTTTCTGCTTGCTGCCAAAATTAACATGCACATTTAAAAAATAATAAAGAAAACTGGCTATGCTTCTAAGCCACCTTATGAAGGCCTTTTTTAGGGGTTTACAGCTCAAACAGTAAAATAAACTTTCTTGTTACCACTTGCCAACACCAACCAAGTCCAGTCATACCGACAGCAATATTTAGATTCATTTCATGTACTTCCTGCCATTTGTTGTGCAATAGTAGGACATGAAAAGACTTGATGTTTATAATGATCATACTTTTAATAAAATAGCTGTATGTAGATAAGGAGCATTTAAAACATGAACTTGAGCTGTCTTGTGATCCTTCTTGAAACTCTACCCTCCCACACCACCTCTCCCAATTTCACATAGTAAGCTACAATCAACCATCCAGTCTGTCATTCACTGACCACCTTTCTTCTCATCAAGGTCTGCATTAATTTAAATAATTAACTATCTTTTAAAAGACAAGAAAACCTTAACTATCTTTTATTTTAAAAGACAAGAAAACCTTTCAAGTATTTGTGAAGAAAACTCCTTGCTTTCTTCCTGTTGAATGAACGGTGGGAAAATTCTTCTGAAAATAAGATCTACTGTATCAGATTTCAGTATAAAACAATTTAAAGAACTGAACTTGCAAGCATTACCATTTTTATCCACGAACAAATCTGAATTAGGTTACACTAGTGACAAAATTACTAGTGCATTTATATATATCCATTACTTCACTATTCCTGGAATTTTAAATAAATATTTTTCACATTAGTCTATTCATGTTATTCTTAATCTCCAAACACTGCTGTGAAATTTTGTAAAGCGGTCTACCTGTAGGGGTTTTTAAAAGGTGATAAGAGTATATTTCATTAGTTTACACTGATTCCTTAGTCAATATCTCAACTGTAAAGTAATGCATGACAATTGCTCTCTGGATTCCATAAACCAAACCATTATTAGAAATCACTTACATGGGCTAATCTGGAATAAACCATATAGCAGTTTTGATTCAGGTTGTAAAAGCAATTCTTTTGTAAGTGCTGTAAATTACACTGTTGTAAACAATTTCTACTGTTTTAAACAAGGCTTCTCGATAAAGTTCCTAGAAATAATATTTGCAAATACATTCCTTCTGGTGTGCATTATTAATATATTTTCTGTATAAGAAGCAGGTAATGAAATATGAAAACATACACTCTAATTATAAACTACATTTGTGAGGCTGGCTATTCCCGCTGAAAAGAGAAGAATTAGGTAACTGCAAAAACTTAAAAACTCTTGATTCCAAATCATCAACTTTAACTAGTTAGAAAAGGGCCAAGGCATAACTGATATCTGGCTGAAGGGATAGTGTGAAGAATTGTTTTTTACTTTAAGTTCCGTTAATTTCAGGCATTAGATACCATTTTAGGAGGTTTAGGTGTTTAGCTGTACCAACAGGTTCTCACTGAATTGGAGGAGAACCCCCTCATGGTAGCAGGAATGCAAACTAGAAAAAGTAGAGGAGGAAACACCTTTTTTCTAAGCTTTGCGTCACTGTTGTGATAACTTACAGGTAAAACATAAAAAAACAAAACAAAACTAACAACTATCAAACAACAACAAAAAGCCCACACCCTTTAAAGGTTCTTAGTCTTTTTTTAAAAAACCTAAGGACTTCAGAACGAAGCCAATTTGGTTATAGCTATCCACAGCACAGGATATCCCTGGTAGGCATTTATATGTAAGTAGGTTAAGTGATTCTATACATTCAGTAGCTTCTCTACTGACCATTTATAAGCAAGATTTCCAGGTACCTACACTGGAATAATTACCTAGTTGCAACATTATTCATATCCAGAAAGGGTTCATGCAAACACCTATCACACGTCTCATGAATAAGCAAACTTACATTTTGTCACTTCTAAGACCAAACACCCGACCCAAATATTGACATAACACCAGGGCATGGCTGGGGACATGACAGGCCAAGTACAGCAAACTTACTGGAAATGTTTATTAAATTTCTACATGGGCCTATCAGTTATGTCACAGTGGGTTATGTCACTCAGATTTCATTGTATCACATCAAGCCTGTCAATTTGTAACAGTGCCTGTCTGGCAAAACATGCTAGAGTATAAAATTTGATTGCATCCTACCTGTTTGGGGGGTTCTGAAAAGCACAGCAGATTATACGTCCTTTAAATGTACTGTAAATTTCACCACAGACTCGCTATCAACTTGTTGTTCCACTGAAAAAGAATATTCACAAATGAATGCCATGTCACGTAAATGTGCAATAAATTCAGACAAGTCCAGGTAAGCTGACTAACTATGTTGATAGGAGTGATTAAGTATCAAATGATGATTGAAATAAGATACTGAACATTGTCAGGTTTACAACTCAAGCATTAAAGCATACAGGACAGTCACAACGGGTTTCTAAGACGCACTGCATAGCCACCATGGTGTCACAAAGCCACATCTACATATTCTAACAGCTCTGTCTCATGCTTATGTTAACACACACACACACACACACACACACACACACACACACAAAAAGTGTCACTGCTTAAGTTTATTTGTATTATTATGCATTAAAACAGGGTAACTGTCACACTGGCTGAAACAAGACCAGAGTCCTGCCTTGCTTCAGTCTTACTTTCAAGGCAGTTAAACTGCGAGTCCTTTCAGGCAGTTAAAAGCTTCCAGAACAGCTCCTATTAAACAGAAATGGAGTAAGTATTTTAAAAAGGGGGATGTACAGCCTATCATTACAACTGATTGAAATCAACTTGTGAGCTATGCTGGTGCTGGCATGTTTCATATCACGCTGCTTGGCTATAAAGCTGGGGAAGCACCCAAACCACAAAGGCTTTTCTGCTTCAAAAATTTTGTTGTCAAAATACAAGAAATTTTGAAATCAAAAATCAGCAGGAGTTGAAATATTCTTGGCAGCCTCTACTGCTTCTCAGTGCACGAGAAGTACAACTATTGAGAAATGTCTTAAAAAACTAAATACAAAAAAAGAAAGAACAAAGATCATGTTGCCTGCATGCCTGTCTTTTTAACAGATCAAGGGCAGATTCAGTTGAGTTACAAACCAATTTCTTGCACAGTAGATCAGGGACCCCATGTCCAATCACTCAGGAAACTCACACTTCTTCTAATAGTAGTAACTGCTTTTAAATCATAAAACTCTTCATACATGATACAGAATAAAACTCAGATCTCCAAAAGCTATATCAGAAGTTACAGGAACACGACAAAGGGGAAGAAAGGTTAGATTAAAATGACAAGAGAGTTTAATCATGGAAAGATAGGAAACACTTATGAACCAGTGCTGAGCTATTGTGACCATGGAACCATCTTGTTTAACAAACAAACTGGTAACAATGAGGTAGCAGAACAGATTAATCACAGAATAGATGGGCATGTCCAGATTTGCCAGCTATGTTTTTTGAGCAATCTGAAGAGTGTTTACAAAAATATGAAACTGAAAGTTTCGATATCACTCTGTCTTTTCTCAAGGGTGGGCCAATCACATACAGTGGTTTGAGCCTTGGAAACAAGGACTGTATGCAACACTTCCCATTTCTGGCACATACTTTCTTTGGGGAAAAAAAAAAAGAATTTGAATGCTCATTCAAATCTGATGGACATGTACATGCTTTCTGTACGTCATTAAATAAACCCCAGGGTTCTCAGATAAATTAATCACTCGAATTTAATAAAAATGGTGAACAGTGTTCCTAGCTCTTAAAATAATTAGTCTCCAAAATGAAAAACTTCTTAAACACACAAGGAAAATGTTTTCTCTTCTAGTAAGTGAACCTATTATGCAATATGTTAAAAAAAAAAAACAAACCCAAAACATATTAGCTCTTGACCCCCATAGGCCCAAAATGTTTAAAACAAAACACAATGTAATAGTGTCACAAACTAAATTTGTTCAAGTAGTAGTAGTTTCATTTATTTTCATAAAAGATCACTTTTCTCTATTTTGCTTCATTATATAAGACAGAAACATGCGCTTCCAAAATATCTAATTGTCTCTAAGAAATAAGGTTCTTTTGTTTAGAAATGTTTTTGCCATGACCTTGCTACACTGGAAAACTGGAAAATATACAATAGATTTACTCATGAGATGAAAATAAATGCTTGAGAAAAAAAAATTAAATGGTGAGTGTCATCCAATTTGGCACCCAAAATATTTTTCAGCTTTTCTAGTAGACTGTCCTTGTCACACCATAATGAAGCAAGTGAAAGATATCCTTTTTTCTGTCTATTTAAAGATCTTGCTGCTAGGAATATTTTTCCCACTGTTTCTAGCACTGAATACCATTTTATCTTATATGTAGAGCAAATGAAGAAACCTACTTTAAGAATAAAACATTATTCAATAGGAGTAAGTGTGAATGATTTAAGAAAAAAATAATTTTTAACTATCCAGAGAGAATTATAGGTAATTTTATTTTCAAATTAAGTTTCTTACTACCTACAAATACCCTATCAAACACTGATGCATAGCACTTGTTCTTCCTTCTTAAACCCAGACAACTATTTCATTTATATGCAATATTTTAAGTGCATTTATTTAATACAACGCCTACCTCTGTACTACAAATTGCTTTTATTTGTCATGAATTCTAATGCTCATTTTTCATTCTGCTTTGAAATATCCAGCCACTCTCGTGTTTCTTTTCTCTCAGGCTTTGATATATTGGAATCATTTCCCCAGGCAGCAATCAGTGTTGATAAAAGAGTTTGAAACTCAATTCACAAAGAGATAGCATATTTACGTGCAGGAGAACTAGTACTTATTTCCACCGTGTATCGAAACACACAGAGGAATACTGCTCCTGACAGAACCGAATTCACGGAGCAAGAAAAGACATGCATCGGGTTTCAAAAACGATGCCAATTTACAGTACTTAGGGGTTTGTTTTGCTTCTGGAGATGAAGCTTTATCCGCGCAACGAACGGCGCACACACTCTTCAATCACAGGACACGTCGATCATCACGGGCACATCTCCCGCCCTGCGCGGGGCTTCCCTTCGCTGAGGGCCAAGCTTCACCCAGCCGCTCGCGCTCTCCCCTCAGCGGAACAAGGGAGAAAACGAAGTAACTGAACTTAATGAAAATTACTAATTAAAAGAACCCATTAAAATAGATTCGGGTGCATTAAGCCAAGGCAAACATTCGTACACGACCTTTCCTACAGGCTCTCCCAAGCTCACCTTCGCTCCTTCACGCTGACTCCTCTGCCCCAGATCTGCCGGGAGCCCTGGGCAGCTCACAGCGGTTTCCGAACTTCCCCCACCCGCTCTAGCGGGAGGCCTCCCACGGGCTCGGGGGTCCCACCAGGTCCCACCGTCTGCTCTGGTGCAGCGTCCTCCGCAGGCTTTGCCGGGTTTCTGCTCCGCCACGGAGCACCCCTGCCTCAGCGTGTTCCCTCTGCTATTTCTCACTCGGTTTCCCCCTTCCTCCTGTGCTTGTCCAGCATTTTCTGCCCTCTCTTAAATACGTTTCCACTGAGGCGCCACCGGCTTTGCTGATGGGCTCAGCTGTGCCCTGAGGCGGGGCCCTTATGGAACCTGCTGGAACCGGCTGTGTCCGGCACAGGGCAGCTCCTGCCGCTCCTCACAGGCAACACCTGGGCAGCGCCACAGGACCCGGCCCTGCAGCCCATTTAGCAGCAGTCGCCCCCAGTTACATCCACCCTTCACCCCGACGGCAACCAAGATTCCCAAGGCGCCCTGCAGAATCACCACTTGCCTTTCAAAACACAACAAACAAACAAGAAATAAAACCCGCTGCATCAGTGCTCTGTATTCCAGCAACATTTCACATGCACTATAAACCAATTTGTCTTACCTACTTCCTTCCAAATTAACAGATGAAAAGAGTAATACATTACATTACATAATTTTACTGGCTTTTTTCCAAGAAACTTCTGGGATGTGCATTATGTAAAGCAAAGTACTAGCCAGATTAAAAGGATGAGTAAAATAAGCAGACAGGACAAACTCTTCAATAGTGACAGTCTGCCTGAACCTCACTGTGACACCACCCCCCCCCTCCCAACCTGAAACATTCTGGTGAATATATTGTAAATACATTATAGAAAGACTTCCAAAGGTAAAATTAAATCACCTCAGGCAAGAGCAGCAGAGCAGACGGGCTACCTGGCTCTGGAACATGCTCTTGCCCATTTGGTAGTGATGCAGTCAGCATCCTGGCACCGTCCAGGACCTGCTGTGCCACAGGTGGCTTCTAGAGTACAGGACAGCACTGAGAGCAGAGAGGGACAGCCACAGAGATGACTTTGGGTTCACACTAAGCCAGTCATTCTTCATTTCTGTTGCTTTGTCCCTGCCACTTTCATCTGGGTACGTTTCCATTCCTATTAATGATTGGAGACCTCAATGCTACTGGTATTGACGAGTAATAGTAACTGTTCTTTAATTAGAGTCTTGTGACATAAACATGTCTATAGTGACATGTCAATTCAGAGCTACACAGTTCTGCTGACTTTTTAGACCTCTGAATAGATGCAGAACAGTTCTATCAAATAAGCTATCCAATTTTCCCATGTAATTACTGACAGCAAACTTGATAAAGTCTTTCCGGTCACTTCACCAGAAGTGCGAGTCATCGTTGCAAGGAGGTGGACATCTATTCTTTGCCCTGGCTTCATTTTTAATTAAAAATAAAATATGTGCAAATTATACAGAACCAGTAAACTCTGAGAAAGTTACCAGTGTAAGCTGATCGTAAGCTGAACCTCAATACTCCTGAATATTAGGTTAATTCTGTGTATGTGCCTCCAAGCAGAGACATTTCACATGCTGGCCGGTTTGGGAGATGAGGTCAATGTTCTTAAGAGTCAGGTAAATGCCAGTGGAACCTTTCACAGGCACGTCAGACTCGAACACACACCAATAGCAATCACACTTATAAACCTCACTCAATTACAGGCTTTTCAGCTCAGGATGAAAAACATGCCTGCCCTAAAGAAATGCATTTAGGCTTTCTCATTTCTGAGTGGTGAAAGAATTATGTCAGCCATCCATTATTGATCTCCTCAGGAAAGAAAGCGCAAAACAAAGCAGCTCTGGAGATACTAAATACAACAGAGTTGTGCTGACTTGTCACCTTCATTTAACAATATCTTTACTTCACTTTGGAAAAGAGTTCATCTTTTAGGAGTACAGAAATGTGCCAAAAGACGGCTTTAATTCAATAGCAATTACTAGCACTTTTAGTGTAACTAGCATCTTCAGGCCACAAGTCATTAGCAGATAAATACCTTACATGAAATACTTTACAGTTAATATGGAATCTTTCCCCCACCCCCAAGAACGGAATAAAGATGTATAGCTTAGCTGTTAAATACATGAAGCTAGCACATTCAATACCAATAAACTATTGACAGACCTTCCTCACCCATAAAAGGTAGCCTAAATCAGGTTTGGAAAATCTCATGTATTAAAAATAAATAAATAATTTTTAAAAAGAACTTTTCTACTTGCATAGTGTTCCCATTCTCTACACCATATATCCTTTCCTGAATCGCAGTCGTTTTCAAACTATGCTATGAAAGCATTCAGGACATCTCTGAAAAAAATGGTAAGATCTCTTCAACTTTCTTTTCTAAGTGGAGGCAAGCACCCCTTCTGCAGCCTCCTAGGACACAAAAATCTACTTTACAAGATGACTATGACAGCAGGAGACATTAAAATATTTCTAACAAAACATTAATACAACTTTCTTGACCATTTGTAGAGAAAACTATATAAGGGTTATTATTACATCACTCTTACTTGGAGTCCCTTGCTTTCTGTCCTCCCAGTTTTTAGTTAATTTTCTCTTCTCACTACAAAGAAATGAGAAAAGTATTTCTCACCAGAAGGCACCACATAACAGAAAATAAATTAATGTCTTTCTATCAATTACTAACACTTTCTAAATCTTTTGAAAATTTCTGTATAGCAACTAGAGATCTTCGAGGTGAAGGTGTTATACTAGGGGAAGATGACTAGCATGCTTCCTTCCAAGCTTCTTCAAAGACCTGTTTTAAACTGCTGATTCATCTTTCTGATGGGCTTCATTCACAGACTGTAAGAACAAATGCACAGCACCTGTCACAATACTGGATCTTTCTGGTGGCTTGAGTGTGTTCATCAGGCGCTTATTAACAAGCTGCAGGCTGGGCTTGGGGGGAGTTGGGTTGGTAATAAACATTGTCAACCTTTGCTAAACGATGGGATTTAGAACACCAGGCTTTTTTTTTTTACCCCTCTTCTTCTTTTCAAAGAGGTAAATTTTATTGACAATTTTTATCCCAAAATTTAATTTTTATTTTATTTTTATCTGAAATTATGGGATAGTTGGGATTACACTTAATGATTACTGGCATCAGAATCTTTTTCAAGGGAGTTGACTACCAATGTGCTTGTAAAATTTAGTAAGAGTAAGGTCAACATAGCACATTCTTCCAATAGAGGTTTTTGGAATGTGTCAGCAGAACAGAAAATTAAATTACTATTTATGCACAAGTAGCAAGATATGTACACTGACAACCTTTTAACTGAAAGACTAAAAGACTGTCCTTTCCAGTACATACTCTATTTTTTTTCCTGACAAATTTTTCTACAAAATTGTATATTGTGGTTGGCTGAGAGTTAAGTAATTATGGCTTTATTTTTTTTTTTTTCTACTTGTATTGGGACATTGAAAGAAAAATAAAGGGAAAACACTTTCTACCAAGGAAGATATAATCTGGACATATCATCTGTTAAATACATTTTGAATAGAGTATTTCTCAGCAGCATGAAAGGAATAATATTTACTGAGTTATATCACAGAAAGACTAGCTATGAGAAAATGTTGATATATGTTTAAAAAAGATGTATTTGGAACATATAGATAATATATTAACTGACAGCTAGATGGTGCCTATCAACAGAATCAGACACACAAGTACTTCTGCCTGAGGAAAGGGAGATTTTACATTAAAAGTTGGGGATGGTGAGGAAATCATCTTTCTTAAAGCCTCCCTATATCTGATCAGATTAGATCGCACCTGCATATTAAAGATGACACACTTAAAGAATCAGCCTCTGGCACAGAAGAATCACTAAAAGTTCCTATTATTCAGTAACTGCGGACTTTATGCATGTTACTGTAGGGATGAGGTGAGAGGGGTGGCTTTCCTCTCTTATTCAGAGCTAGGGAGATCTAGTTTGATTGTCAGTGGCCGACACAAGCATTTGTACTACCATGAAAGAAGTTTCCTGGGCAACTTCATGAACCTCAGGTCACCCTAGTAGTGGCCGTGATAGCTGAAGCAGCTGCTGTGGCTCTCTTTGTCAAAGGTACTTTTGAGGTCTGCAGATATCGTTCGGCTCCCCTGAGCCCCCAGAGCTGGGCAACACTGAACCGTGCGCTGATCAGGGGCATTAAAATGCAGAATTTGCAGAGGGATGCACTGTCTGGAAAACTTGGCTCATTCTAGAAGCACAAATACTACTGAAGAGAGAAGATTCTACAAGGGAGCCAAGTTATTCCTGCACACAAAATGCTTTTGGGAAATAATAAGACTGTGCATCTGACCAAAAGATTCTTTCCTTTGATCAGCCCGTCACATTGGTCCAAACCTCTTAGATTTTCAAGCAATTGCATTTGTGCATTCTCCCACATTGTTCACGAGACTGGGAGGGCTCCCCTTAAACATCTTCTTCCAATCTATTTAAAAAATTATCCTTTGATGTCCCACAAATAAGATTCTTGACAATACTGAGACTATCTTGCATTTCCATTCTAGCTATTGCCTTCCTGCAAATGCAAAATGTAACTGCAGGCACGATCATTTGCAAACACCCAATTTGCACGTGTACAATTGAAGTTGTACTCATGCCAATCAGGATCAAAACAACAATACTCTTTAGAAAGCATAAGGGGAAAAAAAAAATCCAGTAAATAAGAAAAAAAAAAAAGAACGAATTTGGCAATCTGCTCATATTTAGAAGCAAATTAAAAGTATTTTGAGTTATACTGGCAAATAAAAGAGAATATGAGCACAAAAAATCCGAAGAATCAAAACACAAAAACTCATTCTACCTTCATATATTCTACCGAGAAAACCCAGAAAAGTAAATCTACTAAAGTCACAGTAATTCCTAATTTAAATTAATGGTACTTAGTAACTTACTAGTTATTAATACACCCAGTTAGAGTAGTATTACAGTACTACAGAAGCATTCTTGTGATATAAGGTATTCTGTAGGGTAGAGAAATGCTAAAGATACTAAAATTATCACATCTGTGTTATTGATAGTCTAGAACCTTGAACTTAACAGTGAAAAACAGAGCCTATTTGACTCAGTTAAAGGGCTTATACACAGCTTGTTATTTTTCTCATTTTCCTAAAAAAAATCTCTGCTTTAAAAGACATGAAGTGGCCTTGACATTTTAAATAATCTTGAAAATAAAATTATTAAATTAACTGTTGAAAAATAAAACTTATTAACTAAATTTTGACCAAATGGGCCATCAACAAGCCCAGCAATGAAATATAGCAAAATCATGCATTTACTAAAAGCATTGTACTCACATGCTTAAAAATTCTCTGGCTAGTAAAATCATCTGTTTCCTACCATTCTCCTGCATGAAAAGAAATAAAAGAGCATAAAGATGATGATTTACAATTTCAGCCATAAACCAGATTTTACACAGAATAAAGTTTAGTATTCTTATACTTAAGCCTTTCTATAGTTTCAGTTTAAGAACAGGAAGGAGTTGGTCCAGTCAAGTATCTGTAATTTGCCATAGAAGTGAAGGAATCAAACACACACACATCACTTAAAACATCAGGACAAACCCGAAAATATTTCCATTTCAGCTGCCTCTGGCACTGAAACTGGTGCAAGAGAGCTATTCTTGCATTTGTGTGAATTTGCTGTTAAGAGTTTCTTTGGCATGAACAAGTCTCTGTGGAGTAAGAATATCAAAAATTCAAAAAAATATTTTACTAATGTAAGGGTGTCAAAAATTCCCCAAGCCTGAATAATTCCTCCCTGGAAATCTAGCTCTGATGAAGTGTCAAGTCTAAAGGATGAAAACAATTACTGCCTGCCTTTGCTTTCCACTGAATATCAAAACAGAAGCTGCATAGGAATGTTTGTTGTTTTGGTGTCTGTTAGAGTGCTGAGTATTTCAAAAGGCTTTCTAGACATGAAACAGATGTTTGAAGACAAAAGGGAAACTCAACAATATTTTGATTAAAGAAAAAAAACAACCAACAAAGAAACAACAGAGCACTCCCCGAAAACCCTGCTTGTTATCTGCCATATTTATTTTTCCATTTACAGTTCAGCAGCAGGTCATAAGGAAACACTAAAAGGATCTCCTTAAATTCCTTCTGGGATCCACTCAGCAGCTCCAGCCAAAAGAATTACCAAAGATTACCAAAGCAAGCCTCTGAATCAGCAAGAAATGGGACAACAAGCTCTTTAGTTCTCTGTTTGTAAAGCCCCCAGCAGAGAAAGGACCGGTTCAGAACCACAGCCCCTAAGTGCTACTGCAGTAACGCAAGAGCAAATCTGGCCAGATGACACCTCCTATCACCTGTATTGACACAATTATTTCTTATTTCCGCTCTCTTGGGAAGATAGCTACACAGCTCTTCCTCATTTTTAATCAGAATTTCAGTTTCTCACAACCAATCTTTTTCTTTCAACTACTTTAGTACCTTGCACTGAAGAGAAATCTATAAATTCCATTTCAGACAAAATCTGTTCCAAACTGTTGCCCTCCAGCACTATTCTCACATTCTGTTCTCACACACACACAAAATCTTCTTTCTCTTAAAAAAGCCAAATGCAGACCCGCACAAACCTCCCCTCACCCGCCTCCCCCCCAAAAAAAACAAACAACAAAACACAAAACCAAAAACCAAATAACCAACCAAAAGCAACAACCAAGCCTCCACCTTCCTTAATGTCCTTTCCTTGGTCACTGGTAACCAGGGAAACCAGATACTATGGTAACTCATGGCTAACAAATCACAGAGTGTTCCTTAAACTCCAGACTGTATAAAAAGCCCTCCTCCCTTTCTTCTCTAGGTGATGAAGCAGTAAAAGAAACAGCAACAGCAAATCCCCATCTTTACTGGTTCAGTCTTTTGAACTATGTAAATCTCTATTTTCTGTGTGCTTCCCTTCAGTTTAAGTGTCTACTATTTTTAGAGACATTTCATGTTTAGTTCAGTTTGTTATAAATTAGACCTGTGTGCTCTCATCAAAGGTCTAACCGAAATTTTTAATTTTGGTGTTTTTTAAATGTCTGAAGTTATTCCATTTCAAAGTATATGGATATTCATTTTGAGTGAGGGGAATAAAATACCTTCCCAAACCCTGGTCTTATTATTTTCTGAGCCTGAAAACTATCAAAGTCCAATACCTTAGTTGAGATTTACATCTCAAGGGTGTGTCTACGTAGAGTCTCTGATGTCTAATAAAAGATTAGTTTTTTGGTCTTCCCCAAGTAAGCATACAGTACTATCTCTATCTCTCCCCGACACTCATTTTCATGAAGTATGAAGGTACCTAATCTCAGAGACTTCTGTCACAAATTTGTTTAAAATTGGTCAACAAGTTCAAATGTTATTAAGGAAGTACCTGCCAACGGTCAGGTCACAAGGATGCCAGTTTTTAGGCAACTGGCTTAGAAAAAAAAAAATCTAAATGAACAATTTCTAGATTATCAGTATTCCAGAAATGTTTAGTCATTCTTGAGGAAAAAAGGATAGTTGTATCATCAAAAGCTTTCCACAATTTTGTGATAAATTTTATAGCAAAATTGATACTGTCCTAAGTCCATTTACAAAACTTGTATTAGCATTGGCAAGAGTAATTATGCATCAGCTATGTGTTTTACACCCCATAGAAAATACACTCCTAAATTCTACTGTTGTATTCTATGGAAATACAGACCACTGATACAGTTTGCTCAGTGGAAATGGTGGATGAATAACTTAGAAAGCAACAAGTAAACACCTAGAAGATACTAATTTATCTTGCTGTCACCTCTGTGCGATACATAGAATCATATAATCATCTAGGTTGGAAAAGACCCATGGGATCATCGTGTCCAACCTTTCACCCTACTCTACAAGTTCACCCCTAGACCATATCCCTCAACACTACATCTAAGCGATTCTTAAACACATCCAGGGATGGTGACTCAACCCCCTCCCTGGGCAGCCTATGTTCTGTCTAACTTACAGCTCAGACAAATGATAGAAGTTCTGTTTCAGAATATCCTTTACAACGTGGAATCCTTTTCTTCTTGGTCATATACTTAGTGTCCCTGTCTCCTGGAAGATTTCACCTTGGCTCTAGCTCATTTGCTGGCTGACTCAGATCCTCTGGTCACTCTTAAAAAAAAAAAAAGTATTATCCTGGGTAGTCCAAAGTCACAATAGCTCAAAGATAAAAGATACCAATTTGATTTTAAAAGGTCATGTTTGGTTTCAAGTCATTGTCTCCTAAAGACATCTCTAAGAAGCATCAGGTCTGAGATAATGCTAAGAAAAAAAAAAATCTAATGTCAGAAATTACTGCTGAAGTTTAGACCCTTCCTATCTGACATCCTATGTTTACCTAACGCACTGGATGGACAGGGCACAACCCATTGTGTAAACCAGAATACTTCAACACCCACAGCAATGTAATGTTTATTCAGCACAGTGGTATTTACATCTGCACCCATCAACTGTGCTTGATTCCCAAGAAGGTGTTCAAAGAAGGACTGGATGTGGCACTTGGTGACATGGTCTAGCTGATGTCATGGTGCTGGGTCATAGGCTGGACTTAAGGATCCTGGAGGTCTGCAGCCTCAGAAATTCTGTGATTCTGTGAAGAAATACTTCCCATGAAGAAACAGGGCTATCATTAGAGCTTGAATTAAAAATCAATTTTAGATTCAGCCCAACACTTCAGTGTTAAATGGACACTGGTTTTAAGTAATTAGCATAAAAAAGAACTTGTTAAACAACCTGTTTGTGTCTGTGTTTTTTTATGTCAAGTGTATCCCCTCTTATCTTTGGCACGTTATAAGCTTGCCACTTTTCAGACACTGAAAGATTCAGCTCTCTAATGACATACATGTGCCTGGGAAGGACTATTCAAAAACCATGCATATCACTGTAAAAATGCGACTTTTAATTTTCAGATTCTACTCACTGTTTGAAAAGCCGAAGTAAGATCAATTAGCATTGAATTAATATGGTCCCTTTAGACATATGCCAAGTAAAAAAGATCATCATAGTGAAAGGATAGAGAAAAAGAATCTGCATGTTCTGCATCTGAAGCAGAAAAGATTGTCATTATTACAAATAAAGGCCTATTATTGTCTGTCCTGCTTGCCAGAAGCTAGATTTAGACCAGGATTTTGTGTCCAGTCCATAACAGACTAGATGGGCTAGATGGAAATTTGGATTCCTCACGAAACAGTGGTACTTATGCAAGTGCTATTAGCACTATATGCTGGCTGCACTTGAATCATTTCTGTGCAAGAAGTTAAGGTTCAAGCCACAATTGAAGTGGAAATTAATACTACAGACAAAACCCTGACACAAGCCACATTTGGTGCACCAAGAAGTGCACAAGATGACAATTGTCATATCTGATCCAAGGAAATAATTCTGAGCAGGTACAAAGATGTAGGTACGGTTCTCTGTAGCAAAAGAACAGTGTACTAGGTCTATCTATTGCGATTTGCAACAGTCAGTAAAACCGATTGAACTGCCCATACCACACCGCTCAAAAAAAAAACAACCCAAAAACACAATAAACCAGGACCAAAATCTGCTCTTTTAACACTGACAGAGAAGAAGGGAGCACATCATAAAAAATCAGGTATTCTGTAGCATATCCAGCACTTCATTTGGAAAAGAGAAGTGTTTTATTTACAGTGTCTTCAACAAATTCTTGCCTTAATGGCAGTGGCTCTACAGCTCTCTGATTAGCTCATGCCTGTACTGAATTGTCACATGACGAAAATCAGTGGGAGAACCCCATGATCTCATTCAACATCCCAGAGACAGTTGAACATGTTCTCCTACCTGCTTTGAAAAAACAATAGCAGAACACTGATCCATTGCATATAATTTACCTTCCCACACAACACAGTCTCTTTCCAGTTTCTTCCTGTAAACTTATGAAAAAGAAGGTTCAGTATTTATCCCTCTGGCCTACTTTCCATTTAGCATTAACGTTCTTTAAAAACAGTAGGAAGGAATCTTATGTTGCATTAGATGTTGGTATTAAAAGGAATACTACTTGCTTCTTAAACTTCTTTATGTTCAGTTTCATTCAAGAATTGAAAGATGGATCTAAAAATAGCCTCTCTGTTCAGAACTTAACAATAATGTAAATATTCCGTTTAGTGCAATTGGCTAACTGGGAAATATGCCACAATCTGTTTCACAAACTCACCTGGGATTGAGGAAAACAGTTTGTTTATTTATTTCTTTTATAAATTTATTTTTATATCCTTTCTGTCTTTTAGTCATGATTTGTTTGAGATCCTGCATCGACTATTTCCCACATATCTGAGTGATATTCAGTGTTGTATTTGTGCATATATTTACATTAAAAACCAACTTTCACAGAGGTTAGGAAAGAACATTTATGTGAAGTGAAATCGAGGTCAGCTAGTATTCTGCACTTTGCATTTGTCGCACGTTTGTTTTGAATAAAGGTTTTGAAGACCATGCTATTTTTTATTTTTTTAAGACAGCACCTGTACTAATTCAATTTAGGCAATATAGAAGTTACTTTG